>PVJX010038873.1:0-16078 GCA_004027295.1 Dolichotis patagonum
AAGAAAAAAGGAAAAAAGTAAACTTTTTCTTTACAGAAACCGTGACCTTGAAAATGACCTTGTCTCGACTTCCAAGCCCGGAGGGCACAAAGCTGCCCCAGTGATCATCAGAGATGAGCTGGGGTCCTTCTGCAGCCGGCCGCCCTCTGCCCTGATAAGGAACATGGCAGAGCCGGCTGCGTGGTTCCCAAGAGTTCTCGGGACCACAGTTAGTGTTGGCAGTCAGTGACCTCAGGGAAAGAAGAAAATAAAAGGCCTTGAGGAAGAAGTCAGATGGACTCTTGCTGTCCTTGTGTGGACCCTCCAGGCATCACAGAATGGACACGAGGCCCCTGGCCCTGGGCCACACACACTCAGCTCTCTGGGTTTGGCCACCACACTTCCTTTTTGGGAAGAACTGCACAGTGAGATTTTACCCTCCAAAGAGTTAGCTTCAAAACTGCTCAGAAGAGCTCTGATTCCTTTATACTGTGTGGGTCATTTCGGAGACAGGTCTTGCTATGTAGTTTAGGGAGGCCTTGAGCTCTGTAGCCCAGGCTGGCCTGGAACAGTGGAACAGAGAAACAGTGATCCTCCTGCCTCAGCCTGCCAAGTGCTGGGATTACAGGTGTGCACCACCACGCCCAGCTTGGGTGACCGTTTTCATGGAGACAGTGGTGAGTCACTGAGTATGCTCCCACCGGACACCTGCCCTGGGGCATCTCTGAACCTTGACCTCCAGACCTCAGCCCGGGGTCCCAGCAGGTGGCAGCAGTGCTGCTTCCAGCTCCACCCGCGCTGCTCCTCTGGCTCGAGGCCACACCCACTCTTCTCCTAACAGCCACTGCTCCTGTTCCGCATTTCCTTCCCGTGGCTCAGTTCGCAGAGGCTTCTCTTTCTCCTTTCTGCGCAGCCTCTCTGTGGAGAAACTTCCCTGACCACTTTGCGCCTGTCTTTCCCGCTCCTTCGTCCTGAATCGCAGCTACAATCTAGTCTGCCTCCACTTACCTACTTACCAAAACAAAACACAACAAACCCCAAAGCACCCAAAATGAAACCTCACAACAAACGAACAACCAAGAAAACCCCCCACCAAAAAAAAAAAAAAACCTCCCCCAACCCAAAAGCAAACAAACTCACCTGATGACAAGGCTGGAGCCTGTGAAACGAGGGATGCTGCCTCCTGCTGTGTTTTAAGGTGCGGTGGCACCTGGGAACTCAACTGAAGATGCCTTCAAAACCTGTGTTTTCTTTCTGTTGCAGAATGACTTTTGCAAAACAACTTTGTAACATGGAGATTCGTCGAAAAACTAAAAGTAGAAATTCCATTTGACCTGGCTCTTGGTCTAGGTATCACCCGAAAGGGTTAAAGGCAACGTATTACAGCGATCCTCGCACACCCATGTTTACAGAAGCACAATTCACAACAGCTAAATCTCGGGAGCAGTCCATGTATATGTCCACTAGCAGAAAGGATGGAGAAAATGTGGCGTTTACACAGACGGAGTGCTACTCTGCCATAAAGGATTCCCTTGGATCATCTGAAGGAACACGGTTGCACCTTGAAACAATAAGTGAAATAAATTAGGCAAGCAAGCTTAAATATCACACCATTTCTTTTCTACGAGAACCCCAAATACAGAGAGCAAGAAAAAAGACAGATAATTGAAGTAGGGAGCTGGGTCTCTTGCAAAAGGAGGAGGGGCCGGGAGATGGGGGGAGGTAGAGGGAGGAGAGGTAAGTACTAAAGTGTGTTACAGAGGGGACCAGCTCTCCGTGCAATGGGATCAACTCAGACTAAGAAATAAAAGTTAAAAAACAAAGCAACTCCACGTCTGTGTCCCTCGGTGCCCAGCAGCCCCTCCGGGGCCCGGGCTCACCGCCTGCCCCCCCCCCACCCTCCCGAGGTCGCCCACCGCCCAGGCAGGCCCTGAGCCTCAGTCCTGGGCCGCGGTGACACAGCGCTGGGTCGCTGAGGTCGCTTCCCTCCCGGGTCCCTGGACGCAGCGCCTTCGTCCCTGTCCAAGGCTGCCTGGGGAACGCATTTCCTGCCACCGCACAGGTGACAGGAAGGAAGCCAGCGTGGAGCCGACCTTCTACCCTTCCCCCTGGGCCCTCCTGTCTGTGTCCACAGGGACAGGCCAGAAGAACAAACCAAATCAAACGGCACCGGCTCGAGCTCCAGGGGCTTCTGTGTTTATCTTTCTGGGGGCGCAGGCAGGCTCTGGTGGCGGCGGGTGTGGCCCGGAGACCCCGCCTGACCTGCACCTCCCGATTACTCTCAGTCCCTGTGTCCCGCCAGCCCGGCTTGTCCTCCGTTCACAGGCCACGGCTGTCACGCCTCTGCATCCCGAGCCCTCTGCACTCCGGAGCCGAGGGCCGGAAGGGGAGCATTTTGATTTTCCATCCCAGGAAGCCTGGTTTGGAGGGCAAGGCTTTTCCTAGAGAAATGTGTGCCTGAACCAAACGAAAACCACCTGGCCAAGGACTCTGTGATCCTGTGCTGACTGTTCTGAAAGAAACGGACAATTTCAAAACGCCATTCTTTTCTGATTTCATTTTGAGGTAGACATGGTAGGCCAAGATAAAGATAATTATTAACAGCATGATTTAATATGTGTCTTAGTCACGCTCCTCATTGCTGGATACAGTCTGGGGCACCTGTAATTTACAGAAGAGGTTTATGTTGGCTTAGTTTTTAGAGGTTCAGTCCATGCACTGAAGGCTCCAGAGCGGAGGGGCCTGGCGTAGGCGAGCTGCTCGCAGCGTGCAGACAGGAAGCAGAGTGAGAGAAGGGAGGGCTCGGGTCACGCCCCCAGGAACCGCCTCTTCCGGGAGCCCCCCCCAAATCGAGTCATCTAGAAGCCCCCATGAGCCAGTCACCTTCCAGAGGCCCCACCTGAGGCCCTTGGGGGCATCTAGATAGAAACCGTCATGCCGTGTATTTACTACATACATCTTTTATTCATGGAACGTACACCTTCTTGGCATGGGTATAGTTCCATGTTAGAGCGTGTGACAAGCCCTACTCTTGACCCCTAGCACCAAACTAGCTAAATATATATTTTGCCCCTCATATTATTTCTTTCCAAAGTGCATCTGTGTATCCTTCACTCTAACAGAAAAGTAAGGACGATAACGATGTTAAGGAGCCCAATGCCTTTGGGAGGCTGAGGCAGGAGGACAGCTTGAACCCTGCAGTCTGAGGCCAGGTAGGCAGTCTAGGAAGACACTGTCTTGGAAAAAAGTTTCAATGCCCTCACCGACTGATCCTTCTCAAACATGGTCTTGACTAAGCTTAAAACAATCCTGCTATGCCAATACCAGCACCCACACTGGATGAGTGAGGGAGCTGAGTCTTGGGGGGCGGTCTGGGTGTTGAAGTAGGAATTGGAAAAGATAAGAATAAAATCCTTCTTCAGGTAAAATTTAAGTTCAAAATGGTATTAAATATTGCTGCTTTTGGTTTTCTTTCTTTCTTTTTTTTCTGGTATCAGGGATTGAACTCCAGACCTTGCCCTTGCCAGGCAGGCACTTATATCTCTGAGCTAAATCCCTGGCTCTATTTTAATTAATATTTAACAGCCAACTAAACCTAATGATGGTACACGCTAACAAAGAAAATTCTATATATATATATTTTTTGAGGCAAGGTCTTGCTATATAGTTCAAGCTGGCCTTGAATTCCTCCTGCCTCAGCCTCCTGATTGCTGGGAGTATAATGTTTAGTAGTATTAAATGCTTTACACATTATCTATTAAATAGGTAAAACTATTGCATACAAGGGATGAATAACAAGTAGAAAGACAAATCAGGAATCCTCTGACAATCAAAGGAACTGCCAAGGTCAAGCCCTTTCACCTAGAATTCCACACAGGTCACAGACAAGGTTACTCCTGCATTCTTGCCACCCTGACCAGACCTGGAAGAAAACAGGTCCAGCCTGTGTCTGTCCCTCCTGGGAAGAGAAGTGACTCACTTGGGATCCCTGACCATCCATGGAAACAGGCTGTCCTTCCTCCTTCACTTCCTGCTTTGAGGTGGTGTGGTCAGTGTTCCTGCCAGACCAGTTTCTGGCTAAATGGCCAGAGGCTCCTAGGAGCTGGGACCAGCCTGGGCCAGGCGTGACTCTCACATGACTGTGGCACTGGGGAGGGGCTGGCCCTGCCTCGTGGGCCACAGTTCATCTACTCTTGCATTTGCAGGCAGATAAGTTTCAAGACAGGGTCTTGCTATGAATTCCAGGCTGGCCTTGAACTCATGGTGATCCTCCTGCCTCAGCCTCCTCGGGCGGGAATTACATGGGAACCATGTGCCCAGCTGCAGGCAGGTATTTATGGGGAAGGCAGATGCATCTCAGGCCTAAGCCCTTCTCCCACTCTAGCTTTTCACGGCTTCTGCGAAGGGTTCAGGGGGTTGTTGACAAAGCCACGCAGGTGCCCGAAGCCAGGCGTGGTGTGAGAGAGCTCTTCCTGCCAGCGCTGTGTCGACGTAGATAAGCACTGGAGCAACCCGGGCAGACAGGCGTGGCCCGGTTCCTTTCTGAGACCTAGGAAGTAGCCTGGGGTTACTTCATGAGCACGAGATAGAGCTGAAATTCAGTGTGTCTGACTCCGGACTACGCGTTTAACCTTTTTAGGTGATGTAGTTCCTTCTGTGTATCAGGGTACGATTTTATGAAGCACTTTTTAAAGAATTGGTACTGGGAAATGAACTTAGCACTTTCACCCTGAGCTATATCCTCAGCCCTTTTTTGTTTTGTTTTAGTTTGCTTTGTCTTAGTATCTCGCTAAGGAGTTCAGGCTGTCCTTGAACTCTTACTTTACAGCCCAGGCTGGCCTTGAATTCGCAGCAATCCTCCTGCCTCTGCTTCCCAAAGGCTAGGATTACAGCTGTGGGCCACCATGCCTGATTTTTAAATTTATTCTTTGATTTTGAGACAAGGTCTTGCTGTTGGCCGGGTGGGACTCGAATTTGGCCGCGGCCTCCTGAAGTACTGGGATTAAGGGAACACTTTTTTTTTTTTTGAGTAGATTCAGAGCTGGTTTTTGAGATAAAAAATTAGGTCCTGGCAGCATCTCCGAGGAAGTAGGATGCTTTGTCTCTGGAAAGAATACAGATCAGGTTCCTAAAATTTCCCAACACTTTCAACCCTGCTTTCTGCACACCTGAGATCCAAACCATGTTTTTTCTTCCATTCAACAACACCAAAGACGGGAATTTTAGTCACTTGTCACTGTGAATTGATTGCAATTCAGCACTTGCCAGGAGCTTGCCAGTGACATATATCTGGAGAGAGAGAGTGAGAGAGAGGAAGAAAGGGAGAGATGGAGAGCGGGAGGGACAGGAAAAGAGAGACAGAGAGAGAGAGTTTTTGAGAGTTATAGTTATGTAGCCTTCTAGGGTCTCTAAATTATCTGGCTGTTACATTAGGCAGTCAGAAAATAACGTCTTGACTTGGTCTGCGTGCAGTCACAGTTCCCTTAGAAACAGCTTTACAAGAGGAACCAAAACAAACAAAAAACAAAACAAAATACCCCTACCACTGGGCTAATTAGCTGGCGAGCCTGTATAATCCTTCCCTCTGCGTGGCTGGGCTGCCGCTGGTTTTGCAGGGATGGAGGGTGGGGCTCCTTCTCTCCCCTCAGGCGGGGCTGGGTGGAGGAGCCGTCTCATCCAGACGCAGCAAGCACTGTTCTTAGCCAAGGCCACAAGTGCACAGGCTTTTGTTCTTGTTACAACAGTCAGCTGCTCCGGCAGCGCTCTGGAAACGCTGCGCCAGAGCCGGGCTTCCTTTCTAGTGGGAGAATCCCTGCGCCTTCCTCCACCGGGGGGGGGGGGGTCCCCGGGGGGGGGGCTCCCCCTCCCCTAAGTGTCTGCGTTTGTTGGGTTAGGCTCAGCTGCATAGAGTAATTCACTGCAATGCTAAGTGTACTTTTAGTCTTTTAGGCTGAGGACTGGAGCCAAAGCCTTCACGGGGAGCTACATTCTCAGCCCTTTACAATTGTTTTCTTTTTTAAATATTGATACAGGGCCTTGCTAAGTCACTAAGTCGATCAGGTGAGGCTCCTACTTAGGGTCATCCTGGCTCTGCCTCTCGCGGTGCTGGGGTTATAGGCAGGTGCCACCATACCCAGCTTTAATACAGTTCTTTAAAATTGCTTAATAGTACATTTTAGATATACACAATCCTAACACTCATCATAGGGAACTTGTACCTGCATATAACGTATCTTGCTTCCCTTTTCCCCATTCCCTTGCCCTCTCTTACACTCCACTTCCCTCCTTATTCACAAATGCTTTGTTTCCATTTTTCTTCTGTTCTCTTCCTTTCTCCTCCCCCTCCCTTGTTGCCTTTCCCATTTGAATATTTCTTCCTATTTCCCATTATCTACTATAAATTTTGGTCCTTATTTGTGTGTTTGGTGTCTCATACCAGAGAACCACTGCGGTAGTTAAACATGTGTGTCTAATTTATTTCACTTAAATGGTATGGTCTCAAGGTGCATTCATTTACCACGAATTGTATCAAGCTTATCCTTGAGTAGTACTCTATTGTATATTTTTAAAAAATCTTCTTTATTCATTATTTGATGCACATTTAGGGCGTTTCCAATATTTAGCTATTACAAACTGTGCCACTCTAAACATGGGTGCACACATATCACTGTGGTGTGATGCATTTAATTCTTTGGGGGAAGATATCAAAAGTGGGAATAGCTCTAGTCCTAGTTTTTTGAGGAACCTCCATACTGATTTCCACAGTGGTTTCACCAGTCTAAACTCCCACCAGCAGTGGACAAGGGTTCCTTTCCCCCAAAGCCCTGCCAGCATTTGTCATTGGTTGATTTCTTGATAATTGCCATTCTTTTCGGCATGAGATGGAATCTCAGCAGTTTTAATTTATATTTTTTGAATGATAAGTGATGTTGAACATTTTTTCATATATGTATTTTTCATTTATATTTCTGCATCTGAGAAGTGTCTATCCATTTCAGATGCCCATTTTTGGATTGGGTCTTTAAATCTTGGGGAGAGTGTCCTGATTTTTTTTGGTGTTCTTTTTTTTTTTTTTTAAATTTGAAAGAGAATAAAACAAAAGGGGGCAGTACAGAGCAGATCAGAACAGGACAACATAGGCAACACAGCACTTTACATTAAGTCAACTGGACATCAACAGTATCTAACACCACATCTCTTACTCTGCTATAGTTGACCATAGTTTCAATTACAATAATATCAAACATAACACAATAGTATTAAGCCATACATAGAGTGAAAGAATTACAGGGCTTTCTGAACGGAATAACAGAAAATGATCAATGGGTACTATAATATCTCATTTTTGATAAAAAAGAAAAAAAAGTTGTTTGAACTATCACACATATTCAGAAGTCCTACCATGCTTTCTCTGTTCCCCTACCATTGGTTCTATCTACCACATTGTGTTCCATTGGAATTTGAACATGTGTGATAGTTCAGGAGACGCTCTTGCTTCTGGTTTCCCCGCCCTGGGGTGGCCGCAGCTCCCCAGACCACAGTCACTTTCCAGGGCAGCAGGCTGCTTACTGGTTGGCTCGGCCCCCTAAGTTCCAGCCTTTTTTGGTGTTCTTTATCTAGTCTAGATATTAGTCCTTTGTGAGGGACAACTGGCAAAATTTTTCCCACTCTGTTAGTGATTTTTTTTCCCACTCTGTTACGGATTTTTTTTTTTTTTTGCTGTGCAAAAGTTTTTTTAAATGAGATCCCAGTTGTTGATTATTTGTGATATTTCCTGTGCAATGAGAGTTTTGCCTACACCTATGTTTGCAAGAGTTCTACCTATTCTACCTAACAGAGTTTCTGTTTGTCTTAGTTACTTTTCTAATTGCTGAGATAAAATACCCAACACTCACAAGTTAAGGGAGGGAAGGTTTATTAAACTCACAATTGGTGGAGGTTTCTGTCCATAACTGGCTGGCTCTAAGGCAAGGAGGCACGGCAGACAGGCATCACAGAAGAGAAATTGTTCATAGCAGGCAGCAAAGCAGTAAGGGTCAACCACAACTCTTTTTATCCCTTATATTTTATTCAGGCTCCTTAGGGTGGGTAGCACTTTTAATCTTAATGTCCTCGATCCTAGCACTGCAGCATAAATTGATTCCAGAGTTACACACTCTAGATCCAGCCACCCCTGACAAATCCCCACCTATGACTGTAGGAGGCTTTGGGAGCCATCTAACCACAAGCTATGGCTCCCTTTTAATGTTTGCATCTTTATCCATTTCAATTTTAGTTTAGTGCATGGTGAAAGATATGGGTCTTCCATCTCCCAGACTTAATATTTGGCATGTGGAAAGCCAGTTTATCTGGCATCGTTTATTAAGGAGGCTATCTTTCTTTCAGTGAATGTGTTTGACTTCTTCGCCAAAGATAAGGTGGCTGAGTGTGTTTGGAGTTGTTTCTGCATCCTCTAATCTGTTTCATTGGTCCTCAGGTCTGGTGGTTTTTTTTTTTTGCCAGTACAATTATGTTTTTATTACAGTAGTTTATAGTATAATTTCAAGTCAGAGATTGTGATGCTTCTGGCCATGCCTTTGTTACCCAGGATTGCTTTTGCCGTTCTGAGTCTCTTCTGGTTCCAGATGAATTTTAGGATTGTTTTCTCTAGATCTGTGAGGTATGCTATTGGTATTTGGATTAGGATTGGCTTAAACCTGTCGAGCAGTTTCCTAAGTATGCCTATTTTCACAGTTTTGGCTGTTCCTACCTAAGAACAAAGGATATCGTTTCATTTTCAATCTCCTTTCTCAGAGTACTGTAGTTTTCAATATAATGGTCTTTTACTTCTTTCATTGGGTTGACTCCTAGATATTTCACTTTTTTGGATGCTATTGTGAAATGTGTTGTTTCCCAAATTCTTTCTCAGTGATTTTGTTCTTCATGGACACGAATGCTATTGATTTTTGAGTGTTGAGTTTATATCCAGCTATGCTACTGAATTTGATCATAAGATCTGAAAGTCTTTGGGTGGAGTTTTGATGTAGAGTATTATGTCATTAGCAAATAATGAGAATTTAGTTTCTTTCTTGCCTATCCTTATTTATTTTATTTCTTTCTGTTGTCTAATTACTCTAGCTAATGTTTCCAGAACTATATTGAATAAAAATAGTGATAGTGGACATCCTTGTCTTGTTCCTGATTTTAGAGTGAAAGCTTTCAGTTTTTGTTCATGTGGTATGATGTTGGCTGTTTCTTTGTCATAGAGAGTTTTTATCAGATTGAGACAAAGACCAATATTCCAGTTTTCTGTAGGGTTTTTTTTTTTTAATCATAATGGATGTTGGACTTTGTCACATTTTTTATTCATCCATTGAGATGATCATATGTTTTTTGTCCTTGACATTTTAAATATAGTGTATTACATTTATTAATTTTTATATGTTGAACCATCCCTGTACTCCTGGGATGAATCCTATTTGGTCATGGCCTATAATTTTTTTTTTGTACTAGGGATTGAACTCACGACCTCACGTTTGCCAAGCAGGCACTTATGCTGCTGAGCTAACCCCCCCCCCATGGTATATAATCTTGATGATTTTCTGAGTTCCATTTGCCAGTATCTTATTGAATATTTTTGCATCTATACCGTTAAGGGTATTGGTCTGTAGTTCTCTCTTTTTTCATTTGGCTCCTTCTCTGGTTTAGTGTCAGGGCAATGCTTTCTTTCAGATTTCTGAATATCGTTGGGAATATCGTTTCCCTTTCAGTTTCATTAAAGAGTTTGAGAAGTAGCACCATAGGTCTTCTCTAAATTTCTTGTAGAACTCAGCAATGAATCTGTCAGGACCTGGTCATTTCTTTGTTAATAGGTTTTTAATTACATCTTCAATTCCATTGACTGATATTGGATTATTTAGGATTTTTATGTTCTCTTGATTCAGCTTTGGTAATTTGTATGTATCTAGGAATCTGTCCATTTCTTTTGCATTTTTCATCTTATTAGAATACAAGTTTTCAAAGTAGGTTAGATGATCTTCTGGATTTCTGCAAGATCTGTTGAAATTTCATCCTTTTCATTCTTAACTGTGTGGATTTGAGTCTTTTCTTTCCTTTTTTTGATAAGGTTTGATAAGGGTTTGTCAATTTTATTTAATATTTCAAAGAACCAACTCTTGAGACTTTTGTAGGTAAATGGATGCAACTTGAAACCATACTTATAAGTGAAATAAATCAGACTCACATGTGTAAGCATCATATTCCTTCCTTAATATGAGAAGCTGAAAGAGTAAATAAGATCCAAGATGTAAGATAGATATTGTGAATTGGGAAGAAACTTCTCAAAAGGAAAGAGTTACTGGGATGAGAGAAAACAGAAAATAAGGAAGGAAAAGGAAAAAATATATATGTACAAACTTGTTATACTACTAATTTCTCCTAGTTCATTGAAAAGTTTGTGCTTATATTGTTTGATCAATTTTTTATGCCTATATCTTGTAATCTGAGCAACTACTTTGAAGATAACAATATGCAATTTATTAACCATTGTTACTCTCCTATAATCTTGTTTTGAAATTTTGTATCATTGTTTTTCTCTTAAAATAAGAACCAACTCTAATTCATTGATTCTTGGTATTGTTTTCTTAGTCTCCATTGCATTAATTTCTGCTCTTATCTTTATAACTTCCTCCCTCATATAAGCTTTGGGTTTGACTTCTTGTTCTTTTTTAGAACCCTGAGGTTTAACATTAGGTTATTAATTTGAGCTCATTCTGTTTTTCTGATATAAGAACTCACTGCTGTAAACTTCTGTTGTAGGACTGCTTTCATTGTGTCCCATAAGTTCTGGTATGTTGTATTGATATTATTGTTGAATTACAGAAAGTGTCTAATTTCTTTTTAAATTTCACTTGTGACACATTAGTTTTTCAGGAGGATGTTATTTAATTTCCATATGTTTATGAAGTTTTTGTGGTTTCTTTTGCTATTAACTTCTAATTTCATTGCACTATGATCTGATAACATGCATGAGATAATTTGAATTCCTTTGCATTTACTGAAGCATATTTTACAAGCTAGTATGTGGTCTATTTTTGAAACATCCTGTGAGGGCCAGGGATTTAGCTCAGTGGCTTAAGCGCCTGCCTGGCAAGCAGGAGCTCCTGAGTTCGATCCCCGGTACCAAAAACAAAACAAAACATGAAACATCCTGTGTGTAGCTTAGAAGAATGTTGTGGGGTAGAACACTCTAGATATCTACTAAGTTCATTTGTTCAAAAATTTGGCTCAGTTCTGCTATTTCTTCATTGATTTTTTTGTTTATTTAATCTATCTGTGATAATGGGTATTGATGTTCTCTATTTCAATGATGTTAGTGCTTATTTGACTGCTCATGTCCATTAATACTTTGTTTTATGTATTTGGGTGTACTGGTATTTGGTGCATATATATTTATGATTGTTATCTTTTTCTCTTGGCATCTTCCTTTTACAAAGATGTAGTGACCTTCTTTGTCTCTTTTAATCAGTCTTAGCTTGAAATTCTTTGATGTTATCTGCAAATAAAATAGCCACCTGTGCTTTTTTTCCAGATCCTGTTGCATGGATCCTTGTTTTCTAGTCTTTGACTTTTGGTCTATGAACTCCTTTTTAAATTCTATGTGTTTCTTGAATGCAGCATATTGTTGGATCTTGCTTTTTGATCCATTATGCCAGTCTGTTTCTTTTGATTGGTGAATTGAGACCATTAATATTGATGGTTATAACTGATATGTATTGACTTATCCTTGTCATGTTTTCCTGTTGTTGGTTCCTTTTTTTTTACCCCTGAGTTCAATTACTTGTCTTGATGGTGGATTCATTCTGTTAAAGTTCATGAAGTTACAATCCTTGTTATTTCTTTCTAGAATGTCCTTCAGAACATTTTGAAGGGCTGGCTTGGTGGTCATGAATTTCTTCAGGTGTACTTTGTCATAGAAGTATCTTATTTCTTCATCAATTTTGAAAGATAGTTTTGTGGAGTACATCAGTCTGGGTTGGAAGTTATCTCCTTTTAGGGCCTGCAATACTTCACTCAAAGCTCACCTTGAGTTGAGGGTTTGTGTTGAGACATCTGCTGTGATTCTGATGGACTTTGTTTTATAGGTGATTTGTTTCTTTCCACTGATAGCTTTTGATATTTTGTTCTTGTGTTGAATTTCTGGAATATTGACTATCAGATTCTTTGCCACAGATTTTTTTCTTTTTTAAACAAAACTGGGTTTATACTTTATTCTTTTTATGACTTTTTTATTTTATTAGTACATATTTGTAGTATACAATATTTACCTTATGGTGTAGGTACATATAGTTAATCTATCATGATTCTTTTTATTCCCCTTTTCACCCACCCCCTTCCCTCTGTACTACATCCCTTTTCCCCATTTTAATTATTATTTATCACTGTTATTTAGTTTTTTATTCACAATGCTTAATTTTCCATACTTCCTTGAGGGATAAAATGGAGCTTTGAGATTATTGGTATCATCTATTGAGCCTTCCCATTGACTCCTGGGAGGAGGCATCTTTTCCCACCATGACTAATCTAGGTTTTGTTTTGTTTTGTTTTGTTTTTTGGTACTGGGGATCAAACTCATGACCTCGTGCTAGCCAGCCAGGCACTTAAGCCACTGAGCTAAATCTCCAGCCCCACCATGACTAATCTAAGACTAAGGTGGGGAATAACACTCCAGGACAAGACCCTACTTAGCATAAGGTCATTGCCCACTGAGTCATCGGCCTCTGAGTCTTCCACCAACTTTGAATCTTTTGTTAGCCCCACCTGTCACTGTCTACATCCAATAAATAGCGGCTGTCTTGGAGTATCGTTCTTTTGGTCCATATGGAGATATGGACTTCCCAGTCACTCATCATGTATTACTAAATTTATATCTGTTTCTTATTTTACCCTTTTGCCACACTCTTAACACTGGCAATCAGGGCTCTTGGTTAAGTCCCCTGATAGTTTGTTTTTGCTACATAGAATGATTAGTTTCATTGTGAATGGTTGGTATATATACATGACATATTTTAAGTCTTTTTTCATTCCCTTCCCCTCTGCTTTCCTCCACCTTTGGTCTCTTGGTCCCCTTCCTGTTTGCAAAACATCTGTCTTCAGGTTTCCTTTTATCAATCTTTTATTTTGCTGTTTATTTGTACTTTGGATTATTCAAATGAGAGAAACAGAATGGTATTTAAGCTTGAGTCTGATTTTCTTCTATTTTGTATAAATACTATATTTTCTGTATCTATTTGTTGATAAACATAAAATCTGCTTCCAAGATTTGGGTATTATGAATTGTGCTGCTATAAACACTGATATACATATATTGTTGTAATATGGGAAGATACTTAGAAGAAAAACAGCTGGGTCAAATGAAATTTCTATTTTTAAAGTTTTGAGAAATCTTAATGATTTCCATAGTGGTTGTGCTGCTTTACATTCCTACCCACAGTATAGAATGGTTCCTTTTTCACTGCCATCACCTCAGCATTTATTATCATTTGATTTCTTTACAATTACCATTCTGGTATAAGATGAAATCTTGTTGTTTTACTTTACATTTCTGTAATGGCCAGAGATGTCAAACATCTTTTCATTTATTTATTGGCCATTCATACTTCTGAGAAGTGTCTATAGTCATTTTAGTTCCCCACTTCTTGATTGGGTATCTTATTTTGGGAGGTCTAATTTGGGGGGAATTCTTTATATTCTGGATATTAGTTTTGTTTTTTTTAATTTTAAAAAGCAAAACAGAAAAAGATAGAAATGATACAGAATTTCAAAAAAAGTAGGAAATTAACACAAATTAATATATTACATGTTGTTATCTTAGAAATAATTATTCAGGTTACAAGACTTAGGCACAAAAATTATTAAACAATCAAACAATGAAAGTGCAAACTGTTCTTTTGGATGCACTAACAGAGATTAGCATAGCTGTCTGTCTCATGTATATATACATACATATTATATATGTATACCTATATACATATACTCTTTTCCCTTCTTCTGTCTCTTCTTTCCCCATCCCAGTTCTTTCCTTTTGAGTACTTTCTTTCCCTTTCATGATCTCAATATGCATTGTACATTTTGGATCTTATTACTCTTTCAGTTTTTTTTACACTAGGAAGACAATCCAATGTTTACATGGTCTCAAGTTGCCTCCATTTACCTATAAAAGCCTCAAGGTTATCCTTCTTTATAGCTGAGTAATATTCCACTGTATAAATACACCACCTCTTTTTTATCCATTCCACAGTTGATGGGCATTTGAGTTGTTTCCAAGATTTAGCTATTACAAATTGGGTGCAGATGTATCACTGCAGCATGATGTAACAGAAGGTAGCTGTATAACTAGCTTAACTATCTTGTATGTATGTATATTTGTCCCTTTACCCAATCTTCCTTTCTCCCATTGCAGATTCTCCCTTCCCTGGAATATTTTCTTCCCAAGTCACAGTATCCATTGTACACTTTTTTTTCATTTTAAAGAGAAGAAAGGGGAAGACAAGATGGCGGACTGGTAGGTAGCAGGAGAGAGACCCTCTCTGAGAGAGACAGCTCAAATGTCAGAATAAAACACCCTGGCGAGACCCAAACAGAGAGAGATGGACTCTCACAACCCACGAAGAAACTAAAGTTCAAAAAACCTCTTGAATATGAGGTCCTGGGGCTACTATTAGTGAAGATAAGATCAGTGAGCACGGCACCCTCCTGGAGCTGCCTGAATTCCTTCCTGACCTGAACAAGTGATCTGTGCCAAAGCGACTGGCTTGAGCTGCCGGAGCACGGAGCTGAACAGCCCTGTGTGCAGCTTGCCCGGACCGGCCCTGCACGCGACCCACCCAGAGGCACCGTGAATTCCCACCAAAGCCGCGCTGAAGTTGGAGGTCGGGGAGCCCAGCAGTTCTCGGGGATGCGGTGAGTGATGGGAATAAGACCCTCCCACGGGAAAGGGGAAACTGACTGGACGACATGTTGGATTTGGGCAGGACAGCCCTAACTCCATAAGGAAGTGGCTTCAGCTGGTTGCTCCCTTCGCCGAGCAGATTGGTAGAATCTGCTTGGACTAGGCCACGCCCCTGAGATCAGCACACACTGACACAGTGAAGGCCTGCAAAGGTTGACTGGCCCAGAAGGAAGGAGCTAGCACACACTGCCCGTGGGTGAACTCTAATCTCTGATAACCTATTGAAGAGGGCTAAAGCTCCTAGCCTGCACCCTCTAGAGGAGCCTTAACCAACAATAAAAGGGTCTGGGAATTACACTGTACACTTATATGGAAGGAACCAAAAACATGACGAAAGGGAGAAATAAGAAAAAACTCCCAGCCCCCAACTCTGAGAACATTGATCCAGGAGAGGTAAATACAAAAGAGATTGAGGGCAGCAAAAATGCAACATCAAACACAGCATTAGCGGACATAAAGAAATATCTTCAGGACCTTGTAAGCGGGACCAAAACTGAAATATTAATTCAAATTAAACAAGAGATAAGTAGATTAATAAAAGAAGGGCTGGGCACCTCTCAAGAAGACACAGACGGAAGAATGGAGGAACACAAATGGAGAGAAAAATTTAATGAAGAATTCAGGAAAAACGTAGAACTCATGAAGCAGATTCAAAGAGATTATCAGGAAACTAAAGACTCCATAGAAAGCTGGCAAAACTGCTTGAAAGAAACCAAAGATAGACTATTAAAAATTGAACACAGGCTTGCAATGTGGGGTCAGGAAAGGGAAGATCTCTTAAAAATAACAAGGGAGCAGGCACTAAAGATACAAGGACTGGAAGATGACAAGAGGCTCTATAACTTAAGAATAAAGTATGTGAATGAAGAAGCAGGAATCAAATCAGAGGAATTACAAAGGCTATTCACAGAAATTATTAAAGAAAATTTCCCAAGCATAGAAAAAAAGAAATGATATGCAGAGGTATGAAGCATACAGAACTCCAGCCACCTACAACCCAAACAGAGCTACACCCAGACACATAATAATCAAGATCCCAGAAATTCAATATAAGAACAGAATATTAAAAGCCATCAGAGAAAAGAAACAGATCACCTATAAAGGAAAACC
>PVJX010038874.1:0-16078 GCA_004027295.1 Dolichotis patagonum
GTGATGGCACATGCCTATAATCCCAGCACTTGGGAGGCTGAGGCAGGAGGATTGTTGCAAGTTTGAGACCAGCCTGGCCTACAAAGTGAGCTTAAGGCCAGCCTGAACTGCATAGTGAGAACCTGTCTCAAAAAAAAACACAAAAAAGTGGTAATACTTTCAGAAAGCTTAGTAAAATACTAAAAAGAAATCAAACTTAAATATTGGATTTGTGGAAGTTTTATGTATGTAATACATTACTAACTCTAGCCTTTCATTAATTTACAAATATGTATTGAGTACCTATTATCACTATTATGTACCATGCTAGACCTGGAAGAGACAAAGTTAAGTAAAATACAGCCCTTAACCTTGATGAGATCACAGTCTAGCAGGGAAGATATACATACAGATCCCAGTGGGCATGTACCTTAAAGTTCCCATAATAAAGTCTTCTAATTTTCCAGTAATAAACTTATTTTCAAATGGCAGGCTCAAAAAGGGCCAATTAGATGTTACTCTAAAATTGTGCCTTGTTCTCAATTTATAAGAAACATGTTTCATTGTGGAAATTTTGAAAAATACAGAGTATTTTTTAAATCAGCACTTCTACTGCGAAATGTACATCTTTCATCTTGCAGTAAATGAATGGAATAAAGTGGGTGGAGGTTTCTTTTATAATGGCTTTGACTTCCATGTCCCTTCTTATTGCCACTTTAACTTATATTTTATTTCCCTTCCTATCAATTATTTATCAATATAATCCTATTAAGCACGCTTCAAAGAGTTTAGTAGATTTACTAATCTACCATATAAATACAATTTCAGCTCCTAAAAATAATTAACTGTATGGAACATTAGCAATGCAGTTTGGACCTAACATTGGCTCCTTTTTATTCATGAGGAAAAATACAAACTCTCAAACGAGGCTTTGTCCAGTCACTCACAAAGACAAGCAAAAGCGGCAATGCCTCTCTTGGTAACTGATCTGGATTATTTTGGTTTATTTGTTTTAAAATATGACAGACAAATATTTCTAAAAATTGGCACTTGCAAAATCGATCTTTAATTGCCTAAAGTACAGAACTAAATCTTCCTTACTTTGTATATTCATCAAGATATTCAAGTAAGATAATGTTCCACAGTGCCCCCCCACACAAGGGAATTTCAAACTGCGTATTTTCTCTGCTAATATGCCCATCTTTACCTTGTTCTCTGAATTGCCTTCTCCCTGTTGTTATATCTCAGAAGGTAATTCCCATTACTTAAGGAAGGCTGTCTCTAAAGCCAGTCTGGAGCCCATGACTCGGATTCTATTTTTTGATGTTCATTTCTTAATGGAGTGCTGGAGATACTGTTTCAACCCAGTTTTCTAAACATGAGCTAATGACTGGGGATTTTTTTCTGCCCACATTTTTCATTAGACCTTAGATTACCGAAAACATCAAACTAATTTGCAAGTTTGGCTATGGCTAAATAAACGTTGGCTTTTGGAATGGGCTCTTGAATTGAGCCTGTACATAAATTTTAATCCCAGGTTACAGAAACCTGTGAAGTACTTCAACAGGTCCATGCATGTGTTGTAGCCCAACTCCCAAATATGGGAGTATCATTAACAACAAAGGTCTAGCTGACATTAAATCAATGTGGAGTTGATTTAAGAAATGTCCTACAATTTATATGCTGTAATAATTGTTGATCTTTAGTGATACAAAACTAGTCATAACAATGCTACTAATTTGTTCATTGGGTACTCAACATTAATAAGTCTTGCCTGGTGGTAAGAATCAGCAGCTAACTGAAATAAGCTTGGGTCTGTCTCCCGCTAGAATGTGTGTTACCTGAAAAGCGCATCCATGTACCCCAATAATGTGTCATAACATTTTGGACTTAGCTGTTAAAAAAGAAAGATAACATATATCTTAAGAATGTATGTGAGAGTGTATGGAGAATACAATGATTGAGAAATTCTATTTTCACTAATTATTAACTCAATGCTCTATGGTGCTCTTAGCATTGTGATTAGCAGTGTTCAAATTCAGTGATTTCCCTTTAAGAAGATTATAATTTAAAACATACAAATAATCATATGCAGAAAAAAGCTAGAGATCAGAGTAAAAGGAAGCATTCACAAAAATGTACAAATTCAGCATGCCAGAACTTTTCAGTTGAGCAACATGATCCCCAGTGAAATTCTTTCCAAATGATGTATCATGTGCACAAGTTATAAGTGATTATCTTCCATTTTCTTAGAAATGAGTAATAAGATAGCTCTTAAGACCCATGTTTTTGTATATGCATCAAACACCGAAGCTGGTGAGGTCATTGATAGCTGCCATTTAAGGAGAAAACATATTTTATGTCTTGTCTCATACCAGTCAAATTCAGGACTCTTTTCTGCCAGGCTGGTAATAAAGCAGCCTTTTGCTAGGTTACAATGAGTAGCAAACATTGCTACTCTTAAGGATGCACTTAGCAGAATGCTCAAAAGTATTGCATCAAAATATTAGATACAACCTATAAGAAAGCACACACACTGCAAATCTGATACCATCTGTGTCATCTAGTATCCACCAAACCTTCTTCTGCCTGTATTTCCTAATGCTTATAAAATGGAATTCCCTCCAAGAGAATTAAGAAAACTTTTTGAGATGGCAGCCCTATTAAGACACTTCTCCCTATCTCCCACTTCATCTCTTCAGTTCTTTTCCCTTGCCCAGGCTGGCTATTGTGACCATTTCAGCCAATTTCCTGGAGGTATTTTCTAGCCCTTTTCACCCTATTTAATCCTACAAGTTTCCTGGGAAGCCTGCTTACTTGTATGTAAGACTTGTGAGTTCCTTGACAAAAGACACTGCAGCTCCCTCCTCTCTGCTCTTTCCAGAGCCTAACACAGAGCCTGCTGAGGAGTAGGCAGCCTTACACTCTTTGCAGATCCAGGTGCCCTACCAATCATGGGCCATCTCCTCCATCACATCCATAGCTCTCCCTAAGCACATCTCAGCCCCAAGGTCAGGATTTGTGTGGTACACAGACCACATTTGAAAGCATTCTGTAAAACTTTCCAAGTTAGCACACTGTGATACAACTTTTTAAAGTTGTAACAAATCACCTGCTCACCCAAATGTCTACTGCAATGTCAGAGGAGAGCAAACTCTCCCACACCTCAATTCTTACTCTCTCTCTCTTGACATTGGGATCCCTAACTGCTTCAGACTAATTGGAGAACCACAGCTGGCAACCCTGATACTTCCCTAGTTCTCACACTTAAAAAAATGCCAAACTCTATCTTTGTTTCAAGAATTTTGCTTTTTATTCTTATATTATTTCATCTACTTTAAGAAAGTGCATGTCAATTTCGGCTCTTCAAGGCTGCCTTTTAGCCATATGGGCATTCAGCCTTCTGGATTGGTACTTGTACTCTCTAACGTTTCTCTAGATCCCTCAATCTTTTGGGAGTTGCAACACTATCACGGTTTGTTTGATTTTTCTCATTCCCAGTCCCATCCATCCCCTGCACCACGCACCACCACCCCTCAAAAAAGTGGTGTATGGCATTCATAAAATGAATTACACTTGATTTTTGTTTAGAGGAATTTTTTTTCAGACTTCTGTAACATTCCCTTTGAGACAATTGGAAACATCATTGTCTGATTACTAGCTCACTTCCCTTGCCTAAAATTGTATCCATTCTTGATTGCGCCTGTGGGTAGGCTAAGCAAAACAAAATAAACATCTAGACTTATGAGCTCATTGGCTTTTTTCTGAATTTTTCTAAATTAAATAAGGGCAAAAGAGCTGCACTGAAAGTCAGTTATATGGATTCTTCTGCCAAATGCTAACTCTGTGCGCCTGGTTTCCATCTGTGGTGCTTTCCAAGTTACAAATCCTTAAAAAAAAACTGGAGCATGAAGAGATCTATGGATTTGGGGGACATGTTATTTAGAATTGCTATCCTATACCTTTGAATACTCTAAAAGAAATGGGAACATTAGATTGTGAGGCTTTAGATCAGCTTTGTGGAAGTATATCATAGTCCTTCAGCACCGGCGATTTATTTTTTTAGGCTGGTTGATTTCAAATGCCATTTAGTGTCATCCATATTAACACAAGAAATGTACCTTATCCACAGTAACCCAATTCTGCTAATGGCCGAAGTTAGCAGTCAATCCCAAAAGCTCCCCTCTAAGTGAAACAGGGCATTCGTGAAGATTTCTCCTTACTGTGATTCTCATTTTATCTGGGACAAAGAAAGACTTAATGCAGTTAATACAGTGCAGCAGGCAAACTGAATATGGCTTAAAATTACAGATGGGAAAAAAAGTCAAGTGGTCATCAGGACGGTTCATAACTATCAAATAATTTGCAGCTCTCTTTCAATTTCCAACCACTGAACAACAGCAGCAAATTACACATTTATTCACTTTGAAATTATGTACTTGCCATTGTATTTAGTCTGCCATTATTGTCTCTTCTTTGAAATACTGATGAGCTCTCTCCTCACATGGACATTAGGATTTTCATCATGTTTTTCATATCTACAGTGACCATATTTGCCCAACTAAAATTCTGGACACATGATTTCATTCCAGGACAGAGTATTTGAAATCTGTACTGTCCCAGAAAAATCGAGCATACATGGTCGCTGTATAGGTATCAACATATTTGAATTTTGGCTTAGCTCCAACGTGAGTGAGGACAGGGCCTGCCATGCTGAAGGTGCTTACCACTGGTCATGTTTGCTAAAGAAAACTGATGTAGATTCTGTCGGGCTATGGTGAAAATCCTTGAAAAGAGATTTTTTTTCTAGAGTCTGAAATAGTAGCTGAAAATGAAAAATCTTACAAATAAGTATGATCATCCTTACCCCAGGAGAAAGGGAGGGGAGGAAGCAAGGCTAGGCCAAACCTCTTGCACACAGTGTGTGGGCTCTCCCTATACTTTGACACAGATGCTGCAAAGAGGCAGACAGCCAGGGAGCTGGAGGAGGGTAAGCAAGGGTAAATGCCTGTGGGGGGGGTGCTGAATGAGTATCAGTGCTTTCCTCCGCTCTTCTTTTAAGCACCACCTTTACTCCCTGCCTTCAAAACTGCCAAAGGTGGCCCCACCCGCCAAACCTGTACCCCATTCATCCAGAGGAGATTCAGCCTGCGTGGACCAATTTTTACATTATCAACAAAAGCATGTTCTCCAGCCCTAGCAATCTAATTGCCATGGCACTTCCAGTGGAGAGAGATTCGCCTGTTGTTTCAGCTCCGTGGAACTGATTCATAGGTTGCCCCTTACAGCTCCGGCACACGCCCACGTGGTATGTAATTAACACTTAACAGTGGAAGAGGTAGTTCTACCCTCCCTTAGAGCAATATCCTGCAAAGCAATATTTAACATATGCACAAATGTATTTCAGTCACCAAAAAGGGTGACCAATTACCTTTGCAACTAAACAGCAGGCTCGCTTGGCTCTTTTCATCAACCTAAAGAAAAGGCTAAGGGCGCGCTGGCTGCCTAGGTAACCTCCTGCCAGCGAACGCTTACTGGCAGCGCCCACAGAGCGCGCATCCGCATTCGCAACTTGGTCCAACCATCAGACCTGCCTCCCTGACTTATTGAGAGCCACGGGCCAAGTTTTGGCAAGGGCTGCTCCCCGATCTCTCCCAAGCAGGGGACGTGTGCCTCGCTGGATGCCCAGTCAAAAAGAGACCCCAGGGACCACAAAGGTCTCACCATTTGTGAATACTACCAGCCGTTTCCCGAGCGCACCTCTGATAATCTGTTTGAAACCTACTTTTCTTGCCAGCACTATTAGTGTACCTCCTTGTCCTAATTGGTCTAAGGCAAGAGTTAGGTGCCCAACCGCTGGACAGTCAATCACAAGAGACCATTAATATTCATCTGTTGACCGCGGCAGCCCTCAGCTAAGGTTAAAATATGCCCTTACAGCACGATCTCATTGTGAAGAACAAAAGGCAGGCGTCCAGAAACTTTGTTCACCTAGGACCATCTCCCCTTCTGGGACCAGCCTGTCAGGAAGGCAGATGAATCTGGGAGGGGGAGGAGTTAAATCACCTTCGGACTCCTACCCTACAGGTCAGCAGCACCAATTTTGAAGCGGTTTTGCTAACCTACAAACGGGACGGTTTTTTGAAGGGAAGGTTCAGTCCTCATTTGGGGTGTCCTCCCACTGGAAAGTTTCCTTCAGCGTGTCTTCACCCACCACTGCAGGCTCCGAGATCTGTCCCCAACTTTGCCAGCACTTGGGCCCGCGAGCCTCGAGAACCCAGACTGGGGAAAGGAGGGCGTGGGGACACGTTGGAGAAAGGCTAGCAAGAGCCGCGGTCTAGATAAGGCTGAAATTCTAACACATACGTGCAAGCAAGGGTGAGAAATTCCCGGGGCAGCAGCTCCCCTTGAGTTCTCCCGGACTAGAGAACCAACTCCCACCTTTTCACCCTCCCCAAAAATGAGCACTTGTGGGAAGTCGATCCCCCTCCATTCCTTCTGATATCATATTCCCTGACAGTAGCGCGAGCCTGGGTCCAGCGGACAAGGTCCATACAAACCCAGCTTCCCCCCTCGGTAGACGCAGCCAGGCCCCAGGCACACCGACCACCCCCCGATACCCAGACACAGGGCGCACGACCCGGGCCCCGTGGGACTAGCGCTGGGCTAGCGGTACAGCCACCAAGCGCCCCTGGGCTCTCCGCAGGGCGCCGAGAACGCACGGGGGTCCCCTACTCACCTGCCACTGGGGTTTCGGGAACCCACTTGAGTCCAGGCTGCAGTCTCTGGAAAAAGGAGCGGACCTGGTGACAGGTGGCGTCCGGTGGCGGCGGTGGCTGCGCCTGTCCCGGGCACTCCAGACCCAGCAGCATCGCCACTACCAAGCACACGGTGCGCACGGTCCCAGCCATCCTGCTTAGCGGGGAACTAAGAGAGCTCGAGAGAGTGGCAGCCGGAGCGTGAGCCTTTCCAGGACTCCGCAAGCCTGGCAGCGGCCCTGAGGAGCGAGAGACGTGCTGCACTACCCAGCCGCTGCAAAAGTTTCCTCACAGCTACCTGGGCGCTGGGCGAGGGCGGGAACCGCTCGGCAGCGCGGGGCGGGGCGGGGAGGGGCGGGGCGAGAAGGGACGGGGCGGGGCGAGGCTGGCCGCGCGGCCAGGGGGCGTCCGCGGTCGAGTGGCAGCCGGCCCTCGTGGTGTTGTGCACGGCGCTGGGCGCGGTGGACGAACAGGGCGCCGCGGGGCCGGAGCCTGGTGGGGCTGGCGCAGGAGCGGAGTGAGGAGCGCGTGCGGTGGCTCCCCGCAGCCGAGCTCAGCTGCCCGCTCGCCGCTGCTCTCACACAGGGCGCTCTGGCATAACTACTGCAGAGGGGCTGCGGGTTCGGGCGCGCTGATTGGCTTCCCAGCAACCATCCCCTCTGACTGGCTCCGGGAGTTCTCCAGCCTCACTCCTCCTTCCCGCCGCTCATTGGCCTACAGCCAAGAGGGCTTTTCCCTTTAGGATTTTTGCAACCTCCCCCTACTTCCTTGGGGTGGGTGAGGGTCCCTTGTCTTAGGTGCGCTTCTGCTTCGCCAAGGCCCTCCTCCCAGCCAGACGTAGCTCATCTCTGGCCACCAGAGCCACACAGAGGCTTCCTTCACACGAAATCCATCTCTTCGACCTGCCTTCTGCGAGGCTGGCCGCCCGCAAACCATTTTTCCTACGCAGCTCCAGCAGAGCTCTCAAAGCCAACCGACAAATTGTCACGTTCAGGAGCAGCTGGGGACCTCCCAGATTTTCACAGCCTGCTTCATCTTTGAATACTGAACTTAAAAAGTCCAGAAGCCCCCGTGGCTTGCTAGGTGGAACCACACGATGTCAGAGAAAGCACTTGATCCCGGGATGTTAAAAAGAATTTATCTCCTGCAGGATAGTGCCGGGTAAAGCAAAGTGTAACTGGTGACAGTGACATAATCTGGGTCTTAAAACCAGTCTAACTCATTGTAAAGTCATTTTACAGAGCGAATTCATTAAAGGAGATAGACATTTCACAGGTGGAATAGAGGACTGTCAATCCCCAGCTCTCCTGCTTAAATTTCACCATTAGAAATCCAGTTCTTTGAGAAGCAAATCCCTCTCAGAGGAGGAATACATCTAGTCACTGTCTTTGTGCTACCAAAGCAGTCTTTGGGGGTCTTAGGTCTCTGTGAACCCTGTCCCATACACCCACGCAGACACACCTTAGCACAGTATCTTCCACACAGTTGGGGCTCAATAAATATTTCTGCGAGTAAATGACTTTGATGTGAATGAGTTTACCACCTGATTGTGGTGTTTTCTGACCTACATGAAAGCAGGTTTGGAGAGCAGAGAAACAGGGAGAGCTTTAGCACCACTAATTGTCCAGAGTGTGCTAGGCCAGGGGCCAGGCAGCTGTGTCACAGGATTTGTGGACTGAAGAGAAAGCTCTCCAGGAGTTCATTTATTCAGCTGTTCGTTCCATAAATATTTGAGCCCTACTATGTGCCAGACACTGGGGTACAAACGATGGAGATACAAAGATTAGCCTGTGGTTCCAGGCCTCACAGAGCCGCGAGACTAACAAGAAAGACAATGTAAAGGACATCTCCTGTGTTAAGTGCTAAAATGGAGTTCTAAAGATGAAAAGGTGGATCAGAGAAAATGTCCCAGAAGAGATGATGCCCTAAACCCTTACTTGAAAGACCAGCAGGAGTGGAGGTGAGAAATGGTGAGAAATGGGGGAAAGAGTGCCCATGCAAAGGAAGCAGCTTGAACAGAGAGAACAGGGCCTGGAAGGGCCCATTTTGAGGGGTCAGAAATGTGAGTGGTGACTTCGGGCTGAGGAGTTAAAAAGGACGAAGGTGGGAGAGGTGAGCAAGGGCCAGATTATGCAGAGTCAGGAAGCCATGCAGAGCCCCAAAGAAGCACTTAAGGCAGTTTTAAGCAGAGGGGTGACATGATCATATCTGTCTTATTAGGAGGCCTTTGCGAAGCCATTGTCGAGAAGAGTTTTGAGAAGGGATGCTGTCCGAAGCAAGGAGAATAGTTAAGAGTCTGTGAAAATAATCCAGACAAGAAATGATAAAGGCCTATGGTAGCGGAGGTTTGGAAGACCTATTTGGGAGACAGAAGGAAAAGGGTTCCATGATCAGTGTGTATGGGGGATGGGAGCAAAGGAGTCAAGGACGGGAAGGCTCATTCACTCTTTTTCAACAAACATTGGAGGACTGCCTCTGTATCTGGCATTCTTCTACTTCATAATTTTGCCTAAGGCTAGGCCTGCGCCTGCATTGAACATTTGACAAATGACATATCCACTTTAAACGAAACACCAATTAAGAGTCATAATTTGGCTGGTGAGTTTGATATGTTCCACCTGTGGAGCCCTGTGACCAAAGGGCAGATAGGAAGGCAAGCATTGATTGAATTTCATGACCTCGCAGAGGAAGACATGACCTCCCATAAATTCATGATCTTCTAGAGCTCATGCAACAAACTACAAAGGCAACAGTTGTTTTCAACTACTGGGTACTGAGTACCTGGGAAGGGATGGCTGTGCCTCCTTTTTAATATATGTTTTTCTATCTAATATGCTTTCTGTGAACCAGAGCAGTGCTTCCCAAGTGAACTCTGTGAATCCCTGAATTGAATGAAGTGGGCCAATGAAGTTTTGGGGTTTTATTTTAATGGTGGATTAGAAAAAGTACATATAACTAGTGCATTTGCCCCCTAGTTTTGCTAGGACAATGCTACATAATTAGTGCTATATGTTATTTATTTCAATAGCAATGTGAGCTAGTTTGAAGAAAAATATTAACTGCTATTGGGAATATGAAGGTGCAGCAATATGCGTGGGAGTGGTATGTGACTGCTTAGGGTGTGGGCTACATCATAGGGTAACTGGCTCTGAGGTTTGGGGATATATTTCTTTGGCCTGGAAGTTTCTGTTCCCACTTCAAGCAGCTACTTCAGGGCTTTTAGCCAACCTATGGCAAGAGTTAATAAAATTTGCTATGCTTAAGGAGTGGTTCCATTTTTATAAGCACCTCTCAAAGACTTTAACCTTCCTGCACCCAAGTGATGACTCTTACAGTGGAATTTCAAGCACCGAAAAGACTTTGTGGTATAGGCTTTTGATCAGGAAAGCTTGCAGTAATGCCATGGGTAGATGTGACCTGTGGTTACCAATGACACATAATTTTGCTAAAGAAAAATCCCTAACTTGGAGCCAAGGGTATACCTCAGTGGCATAGCACTTGCCTAGCATGCAGAAGGCCTGGGTCCCATTGCCAGCTCTGGGAAGGAAGGAAGGAAGGAAGGAAGGAAGGAAGGAAGGAAGGAGAGGGGGAGGGGAGGGGAAGAGAAGGGAGGGGAAAGGAAAGAAGGAAAATGAAAAAAAAAGAAAAATTCCTTAACAAAAAGTATAAAATCTGTTACATCATATACCAAACACCACCCAGATTGGTATTCATAAATATGGCTGGGGTTTCTAGCTGGGCACGGTGGCATGTTCCAATAGTCCCAGATCCTCAGGAAGCTGAGGCAGGGAGATCAGTTAAGCCTAAGAGTTTGAGGCAGGCCTGGGCAACACAGAAGACCCCATCCTTAAAACAAACAACAAAGACTGAGTTCTCATTTTGTGTTTTATGTAAGCTGTCTTAGCTTTCAGGGCCCCCTTCCCTTGTGTTAGGCGTAGGCCCAATGACTCATCTGCACTCTTCAGCAAGGAGAGACAAAAAGAAACAATCAGCCTGGGAATACAATGTGCTGATTGAGACAGTGCTCACTTTGGACAATTCATGGCTCTGTGCTTTTAGGCTCTGTTGAAAGCATTTAGATAACATCATTGGACCAGAGTTTCCTTTTTGGACCCCCGGGGACCAGTAAGGCTACCTAGCACAGCAGGCCCAAAAGAACTTTTCTTCACCTTTCGTTCCTAGGCTCCAGTTTGAAAAAAATTCGAGAATTCCCAGCTGTGGCAAGCAGCTATTATCTTGCTGGAGCTGGGAGGAGAGTCTGGTTCCATGGCTGCAAAAGCAGCATAAATCAAGTTTTCTGGGAGAGGGTTAAGAAAGGGTGTTCAACAGCTGTAGCCATGGGAGGAGCTCATACACAACCCTGCACATGGCCACACACGCACACATTGTTTGTCTTGGGCCCGATTTCCTTCACGCCCACCCCCCCTCAGGTGATGTTCTCCCCTTCCCTTCCCCCTCAGGTACTCAGTATCTTGTGCCCTTAACCCCACCTTGAGAAACCTTCAAACTCATCTGCTTACAATGTATATGGTTGATGGGACATAATGGGGCTGCCCACCCAGGGGTAGGAGTATTTTAACAGGGATCAAAGCTTTAAAACCAAAGGAACAGAGCTCTAAAAACTGTGGAATTCCAGGCATCTGCCAGTGGGAAGAGAGTGTTTAAACTGAGGGGCAATGAGGCCTTTTTTGGTGCACCTGAAATCACATCATGTAGACAGTTGCTTATACGTTAGGCTGTTGCTGCTCCAGTCAACACCTCCGGGCCACACCTCCGAGCTCTACGGCACACAGTCACTTTGTCTTCTCTTCTCTTGCAGTGTAAGACTCCTTTGTGGGGTAGAGGGGAGGGGAGGCGCCAGGCACACTGATCCCAATTCTCCCAAATGTATAAGCTATGATCAGAGAATGAATTATAGTCCTTTGGGAGAGAGTGTTCATTCATTCATCTCAGCCAGCAGGCCACTGCAATGTAAATGGTAACTTTGTAAGTTGAAAGACTTAAAGCCATTTTGAAAATTGCATAATAATCCCAGGCAGAATTTGGCTCCATGTATATGGAAAATTAATAGAAGCGGCTGAGATGCTTGCATTGTGAGTTGTGGATGGATAGCCTCTCCTCAGACCAGGGACTATGCTTTGCCTTCACTAAATCCAGAAAATATATTGAGGTTCTTGTAAGCCAGAGTCCAAGACTTCACAGGAACTATTGATGTTTTAATTTGTTGCATCATGTTGATTACTACAAATAAAAAATTACTCTATTTTCCCTTTGTTTGTATAAGGAATATTGATCTAAATTTCTAACATATTTCTTTATATCCCACTCTATCGATTTTTTGGATTGGGCAGATATACTGTATGTATGGCTAACGTTTTGTGTCTCCTGCAGAGAATATTTGGTTATCTATAAAAATTTAAGTGGTTTATAGTTTGGCAATTGTGACTTTGATGATTCTCCTGCCTCAGCCTCACTAATGCTGGCATTATGGGCATGCACCACCAAGCCCAACAGAGAGCATGGTAGCTCTAAATCCAAATGCTGGTGGTGCCCAAGGCATGACTTTCTGTGCCAATTCACAATACTTAGTTTTACTTTGAGTTATTGTCAACCGAAAAATATCCAGTGCTTCAGGTAATATGATTTACTTATTTTGATATATGGTGTTTGGAACCTGTAATTGTTTTCTGGGTCTTTATGCACTGGAACCTGGGTCTCCAGTAGACCAACCAGCATTTAAAAGTTGACCTCTTAGGTTTACTCCTGTCAAAGTTGTTTTGTATTTTAAGCGACAAATGGCAGGACATTAACAGCCACAACCACAGATAGCAATTATATGTTCAATAACCTTTCCTGTCTCTCCTTTAAATCCCCATCCACAGTCCTAGGTCTTGTTGAATTTCAGAAGTAGAAGTTCATTAGGAAAGGCCTCTCTCTGTGCCTGGTAGTGCAATTCTTTAATCTGAGTACTCAGGAGGCTGAGGCAGGAGGATCACCTGGAGTTCAAGGATAATCTGGGCTATGTATTGAGTTTAAGGACCTTCCGGACTACATAGGAGGAAACTGTCTAAAAACATAAAACAATAAAAAAGGCCATCCTAAGCATCACCCTTACTCTGATTATCATAAAGACTATCATTAGGAACTGCGCTCTTGTGAAACAGTACAGTAGGGACTTGTAGCTAATGTATGTTACTTTTTTGTCTCCACCATAACTTGAGAAATTTAAATGGGCAGGAATGTATACTCTTTCTCCGTATTTCGTCTAATAGTGTTACCCAAAGTGCAGTCTGTGGACTTGTGCTGGTTTGTGCACTAGTTGCTACCAGTCTATGACAAATTAGGTACAAAAACCAAAAAGGAGCACTGAGAAACTTTTATAGCTTTGTTGATACCACTGCCACTTGGAAACACATGACATGCTTGATGAAAGTAATAATTGTTTAAAATGGTCTATGTTTTATATTTCCTTTTTGGTTTTTTTCTAGCAATTCATTTTTATTATAGTTTCCCAAACTACTTTTCCACATCAGGTAGGAAAATAAAAATAAAATAACATAAAATCAATGGCCCCTTTACTACAAATAGTTTGAAGCATTGCCCTACTATGTGCACAGGACTTTGGCCTATGGTACTAAGTGTTTCTCAGTGAAGCTCTGTGATGCATTTCTTTACAAAAGTAAATTCCCACATCCTTATTCATGGAGAATTCTTATTTAAATCATAAGATACTATAACTTTCTAATAATAGGAAGCCTTCTATAAGATAAATTTCTAATTAGAAGATGTTTTTTCTATAAAAATTACCTATAAGAATATTTTTTCTTCTTTGGCTCACTTTTATTCAAGAAATACTTGGAAAAAAGTACATATAGTTTACTCAAGATTTTGGTTTTCAGAAAATCATGGTATAAATTACGAATGGAGGTTGAACTCTGTAGCCTGAGTATTTTATTTTATCAATTATTTCTCCTGTAATTTATATCATGTTTTCTGTTATAATGAAATATCCTGTGTGCCAGAAAGCATGTCCATAGAGCAAGATAATAAGATCCAGAGGGAAGTACTGCTTCCCTGGAATGCCTGCATCTCATTCATCCTTACTACATGTCAGAAGCATAGCAACTATCCTCTGCCATAAATATGTTGCATGCCATTACTCAGAAGATTTACACTCTGTTGGATGTCTCCAGTCCTTCCCTAACTCCTGTTAAACTTATGGTTAATTCCATATGGTTTGTTAGCAGCTTTTTGTCTGGTACAGTTTCGAAGAAGTTTCGTGGGGAAGTATCCTGTCTTTCCCAAATAGATTGAAATAATCAAAAGAGCAAGGGAACAGTAGGCAAGAGCTGGTGTATAGCTGCCTCTCTGCCACTCTGGGCACCAAGGCCCTAGATCTGTAAGTTACCATTACTCTCTAACATTCTTCCTACCTCTACATCTGTGTCAGTGTACTCCTTGAGGGAAGGAGGCTGATACTTCAGTATCCAGCTTCTAGAACTGTGCTTAGAACACAGTAGACCCCCAATAGATATTGTAAAATACAGGTCTAAAATACATATTTCATAAAAAAAACCCCGCTAAGGACTCCACGGGAACTACTCAAGAAATATTTATTAGTGGATTGGTGTTCTTCCTCAAAGTACTGTATAACAACGTTAAAAATCTAATTTTTCTCCTAGTGGTCAGGATAATAATGCTTACTGTAAGCAAAGGTGCAAGAGTAGACATACAAATGTGCATTCTTCTATCATTTTCTTATCAGTAGAGATCTAAATCAAAGATTTTTAAATTAACTCATTAAACTTTTAAACTGGGAACTTGATACATACATTTCAAATCATAAAATACAAGATAAGTGTGGTAGCACACACCTGTATCCCTGGAACTTTGGGAGGCTGAGGTAGGAGGATCCAAAGTTCAAGTTGCATCTGGGCAACTTAGAGACACTGTCTTAAAATTTTAAAAAAGGGCTGGCGACGCAGCTCAGTATGAAGGTCCTAGGTTCCATCCCCAGTACTGGAAAAAAAGATCATAAAGTATAAAGGCAAAAAATTATTTTTATCTAAATTCACTCTATGACGGTCTAACAGATTAATATACTATTTGTAAATGATGATGGTCAATTTTATTATTAACTTTTCCTTAAGAAAAAACACGTCAATCCCTTCTATGGAAATCTTTCTGAAATGCATTGCCTATTTCCTTGCTTTAGTAAACACAGGATATATAATCTAAACTAACCTATCCTTGAGGCTCTGTTACATCATATTCAATTTTTGTACCATGTTTAGAATATACATAAATAGTGTGGGTCTTTCCAAGTAACAAATACCATGAAGAATAGCAATAATCCCCATGAGATAATTTTTCTCTTCCTCTTTAACATATGATGTGGGCTATACAGATATATTCCCTCCTGCGTTAATATGGTTTTTACAGATGGCAGTTCTGCAGTCGCAGACTAAGGTAGTCTTTTCCAAGCTGTTCTTTTTGTCACAACTTCAACTTCCATGTCTGTTCAACTCATTCTTCAGTTGACTTGCTTTAACTTAGGTTATGACACAGTGATCACAAGACTCAGCACAGTGTTATGGAAAGGGCTTAAGTTCCAGAGTCACATAGTCCCTGGTCTGAATTCCAGCTCTGTTATTTCCTAGCTGGATGACCTTGGGCAAAGGGCCTTATCTTGCTGAGCCTTCACTTTAAAAATTAGGATTAAGAACTTAACTGTTGAGAGCTGAGGATATTCAGTGGTAGCATGCTTGCATCACATGTAAGAGGTCCTGGGTTCTATCCCCAGCATCATAAACATAAAAGATACAAAATTAAAGAAAAAATTAATCTTCTAAAGACAGGAAGTGTTAGCAAGGATGTGAAGAAATTGGGAAACTTGGATCCTATTTGTGGGAATATGAAATACTGTAGCAGTTATGAAAAACAGTATGGCGATTCTTCAAACAATTAAAAAAATATCTATCATGCCATTTCTGGGTATTTATCCAAAAGAATGGAAAATAGAAGCTCATGGCCTTGAAGCAAGTCCAGCAGATTGCTGTAGCTGCTGGTTTCAAACAGGAGCCTAAAGAGAATTTTTTCTGTGGTCTGTGGGCCATTTCAGAACTTTGGAAATGTAATGGTAAATTCATCAGAAAGAAATAGCAGGTGAGTATGGCAGACTTTCGGGGACCTGCAGGGGAGAGACCCTGGTGCATCGGGACCTGCACCGTGCGATTGACTTAGGGTGCCAGGAGAACAAGGAGCTCCTCCCCTCTCTGGGGGATGGCTGTGAGTCTGCTAGCGGGAGGGCCGAGAATCGAACATCTCATGTTGTCCTGTCC
>PVJX010038875.1:0-16077 GCA_004027295.1 Dolichotis patagonum
TGAGATAACATGCATTTTCATGCAAAGTAGAAATACCTGTAAGATCTTCTAGCCAGAGTTGAGCACTACATTTTTTATGTTCTTATCCCATGCCTCAGATCTCTCTCTTTCCAAATCAGTGCCCTGACCTCAGCTTAGCTGAGTCACTAGAGTTGACAATCCAACTTTGTTTGTAGTGCTGAGAGTCTTATCATTAAAGCTTGGACCTGATCATTAGCTTTTGCTGCCTTCTGGCTAAAGGAGATGAGAGGGTCTTTATATGCTGGTAAAGGTATTTGACAGTCATATTCCACCTTAAATCAGTTACCAGACCTCTTCGCTCTTTCATTGTCTTTGTCCAAGGAATCAATAAGATCCAACCAAAGTCATTTAATTCCCTCATGCTTATTATTACTACTCATTCAAATGTTCAAACGTGCAAAACGCTACCCTCCCTGGGATGCTTTCTGACACTGGTAACTCTTCCCACTTCACCACTAACAGTCTAAGCAATTTCACTGCTATGGAATTCCGAAAGCTGTTGCCTACCACCAGAGAAACGGTTCTCATTCCAAGCTGGTTAGTAGTTAATCCAACTCCAAAAATCTCATTTTTGAAGTTGTTTCCCTGTAAGCCCATTACTATTACTGTCATAAGAAATATTCTTTGGGAAATATACTCTGAAATGATATCAGTATAGGGGAGATTTTGAGGTGTCTTCTCAAAAATAGAACTTCTAAGTGAATTGGCAAGTCAGGATAGGATATAGGGAAGTTTGAATTGCCATGGAGTTATAACAGAAGCCAATCCTTGAAATTTGCATGGCCTTGATGGTTATTTTAACATTATAAATATAGATAGATAGATAGATAGACATTAATTAGTCATTAAATATAGACTTCTCTCCAGAGAGGAAGTCTCATTCTGGATGAGAACATCCATTTCAGATGAGGCCATACTCTGGAGTGGGACCCAAATATAAGTCATTAGCCTTCGAAACTCCTAGCAATAGAGAGGGTGAGTGCTTCAGCACTGAATGGGGAATTTGGGTGGCACATGATGGCAGCCACTACAATATCACTCCTCTTTGAATTGACATTGGTAGTGATAAAAGAATAATAAATATGATGTAACTGATAAATGATTCTCTCATTTTCACATCGCATGTCTATTTAAAATATGGCAGGCATAGAGAAGTGAATTCAGTCCCAGGTGAGGCAGGAAAGATGTTGCCAGAGAGTTAGTGTCCTCCTTAGGAGTTTAACATTCCTGAAGGACTATTTAGCTGGTGGTGGGTAGAATACGAACAGCTTTCAGCATGTAGTAGCAGTGAAATTAACACTTTTTTTTACCAATGGTGAACCGCAATTGAAGTTTGGCTTGATGCTATTACCAGCATATTTTAATGAGACAGGAAATTTGCCTCCTAAAATGGAAGCACACCCACATGCATGCTATGGTTTGGGTATGATTTGCTCTTTAAAGTTGCATGTGCCGGAAGCTTGATCCCCGGTGGGAAATGTGGAGGTAGTAGAAATTTTGAAAGGTAGGGCTATTAGAAGGTGAATGAATAAATCAATGTTGCCAGTGGAATGTGTTAGAACTAACGTGAGTGGATTAGTTCTCACGAGAGCAGATTATTACAAAGCAAGGCCACTATACATTTGGCTTCATGGCATGTGGCTGGTTCCCCTTTCGCTACTCTGATATGTCATGGAATAACTCAGAAGCCCTTGCCAATACTCTGGTGCCATATTCTTTAGACCTTCAAGCCACCAAAGTCTTGAGCCAAATAAATCTTTGCTTTTTATATATTAGCCAGCATCAGATATTTTGTTATAGCAGCACAAAATGGAGTAAGACAATTATCATTCAGATAATTTTAATAGTTTCCTTTTTGCATCAATCCTATGCATAACAGTGCTTTCTACATAGCAGTCACTCATTCATTCACTTTCAACAGTACCAACAGCATACCTTCTATATGTCAGGATCTAGATGCTAGGGATACAGCAATTAGCAAGGTTGATACAGTCTCTATTTGTATGAAATGCACATTCTAGGAGAGGATTGAGGAAACAGTAAATAGGAGTAAAGGAGAAAATTTCAGTAAGTATAGGGTTATAATGTTAATAAAACCATAATGAGATTAACAAGTACTTGGCTATATGCAGAGTAAGGAGGAAAGTTACTGTAAATAAGGCAGTCAGCTAGGGTTTTTTGATGAGTTTCTTGAGCTCAGGCTTACATGGTGAGCAGGACCTGGTCATGTAACAGTCTTTGAGGCCAAAGTTCACTGTTGCATGGATCAGTGTAAAAGGGGGACACAAGCTATCAGAAGGCCTACAGGCAGTGAGTTGGGGACAGAAACAACAGAAGTAACAGCTGAAAGACACTGAGTCAAGACTGAGCTTGATGTGATTGAGAATCAGAAAGAACAACAGCAGGCCCACAGCACAGTGAACTGAGAGGAAATCAGATAAGAAAGGAATGCAGATTACACAGGGCCCTAGAGGCCACAGTAAATAATACATATCTGAGGATACAATTTCATCAAATAATTATGTTAAGAGAATATTATGTAGGCAGGTGATATAGCTCAGCAGCACAACACCTGCCTGGCAAGCGCAAGGTCCCTGAGTTTGATTCCTGGCAAAAAAAAAAAAAAAGAATACTATGTGAACACACACACAACAGTGAAGCAGATTTGAAGCAAAGGACAGTAGTTCTTTTTGAGCAGAGGAATAACACAATCACTTAATGTTCTAGAAAAATGGTGTCGGCATGTGTGAATAAACTAGATTACACAGTGAGAAGAATAGAAACAGGAATCCCAGTCAGGAAATTATTGCAGGAATTCGGCAGAGATGATGGTGGTTTGGACCAGGACAGAAGTTGTAGAGGTTGTAAGAATTTGTCAGAGTCAGTCTCTGGATGCATTTTGAAGGTAAAACGAAAGGACTTAGAGATTAGACATAGAATGCCAGAAAAAAATAGGACTTGGATTAAAAACATTATAACTAGTGTCAAAATGTCTAGTAGTGATTTGGACAAGAAGTGGTTGGTTGAAGAGATCACTAAGGTCTGACTCAATAAGATTTCACAGGCCTAGAAGTGTGTGTGTGTGTGTGTGTGTGTGTAAAAGTGGGAAAGTATAGAAACAGAAATACAGGAAGCAATTTCTCTTATTGAAGTTGATGTCACTGGCAGTTTACTTCTCTGATTGGCCAAAACTAGTGTGTTCAGTTTCAGCAGACTGAATTCCGGAGGTCTGCATTTTGTCAAACTGCTCCTGCGGCTTATACTCCAACACGAACTAAGGTACCTCCTCTCTGTTTGTCACACCCATTTCGTGGCTTCCGAAGTAGCAATGATTTTATAAAGCCATGCTATCAGCTGTGTTTTAGGAGGCTGAAGGCTGGCTGGGGTATTTGCATGCACTACTCAGGTGTAGAAAGGGAAACGCAAACCAAACCTAAGCGCAGCTGTGGCTAGAGCCTGCCATTAGAGGTCCTTTTGCACTTCACAGGCAGGAGGGTATTCTGTAAGCAAAGCCTTCCCCACAGGTGCTGGGCTGGAGCACAGCTGACTTCCTTTGTGGAACTAGCCACAGAAAAATCCTTCATGTGTGCTCCCAGACTCGGGGGCAGTTTCAAGTTGATGTGAAGTGCTGACACATAGCACAGAAGTGTTACTGTTAGAACATTTTGGAATTTCAAAGCATCACCTGATGGGAGAGGATGTAAAGAAAACAGAGGTTAAAGAAAGAAAATGGCTTTTCACAAAGTGAAAAAAAGAGTGGCACATTTTTATCACCCTGTATTGAAATTTTCCTCTTTAATGTCTCTGTATCCTAGGAACTGCTCTGTATTTTTTCATTGTTAGCAGATGGACTGCCACACAGTAGATGTTCACAAAATATTGTGGATGAATTAATGAACAAATGAACCTAAACCAACCTCTAAGTCCTAACCAACTCAGTCATGTTGTCTATATTTGGGTCGGCAAATATGAAACTCAAGGCCCAGTTCCTGTTCTTGTGGTTTGTTAGATGGGACATAATCAGGCACTCTCTATACAATGAGCCTAGAGCAGTTGGTTTCATGGAATCAGTAAATGGATGGATCCAATGGATTTTCACATATGAATGCTTTCACTCATACATTTTTTTGCCTCAGTTGCCTAGTCTTTTGTCTGAATTACAAACAAAAATAACAAAATTTAAAAGCACATAAGAGTCTCTCTTTTGTGAGCTATGACCATCTGCATGAAACCCGAGACTGAAAAGTAAACAGAAAGGGTGTCTACACCATTCTTTCTAGTCACCTCTAAGGTGGGGGTGGAGAATAGCCATATCAGTTGTTTGATGTCATGAATTCAAATTGTTCAACGGACTGACTCTATTTTTCACTACTTATATAATCAGGCCTCTTGTATAATCAGCATTCTCTCTCTCCATAAGGCTCTTTACCCCCTCTCAAATGCCCCCTTTAAAGATGACAAATATGAGACACCTTCAATCATCCCTATTTGGAGATTTTCTCATGTAGACCTCTAACCATTGTACGCACCTCCCCTACCTTGGCAGCTGTGTGTACTCTTAGATTTTCTTTCTAATCAAGGCTGAAATCCGTACTCAGTTGTTGAGTAACCAAACATGGGACTGTCTGTATCAATAAGCAGTATTTTTGCCGGTCAGTCCTGATTTCACGTGTTAAGGATTTCCCCAGACTTTCCCAAGTGCCAATTGCTTAAACTGAACAATGACACCACATGAAACCACATACCAAACAAAGGCACATCAGGAGGAAGAATGAAATGACATAATGTCATGAAGGCTGCCTTAACTGGGGGGTGGGGGACAGGCTAGGCAGAGTCTTGGTGCCATACAAGCCAGAGCTTACACAAAGAAAAATAGAAAAAAACTCACAGAGGGAACCTGACATAATACCTATAGCAAAGGAAATTTAAATTGCCGAAGCATTTTTCTCATTTTTAAGCTTCTCATACACAAAAGGAAGTCATTTGTGTTGCTCCCCTGTTTGGTGTGTAAATCTTCAGTAACAAACATGTAGTTTTAAATTTTATTACAATCAACAAATAAAACTCATAATAGTTTCAAGTCTAATAGTCTCTTTCCATGAGCTAAAGGTATAATAGCTGTCCCCTGGGTAGCATAACGGTAAGTGAGCTACTCTGTCTTTCCCTATGAGTGAGGAGAAAAAGGTGGTTTTATACCACAACTTCCACTTCCTATTATAATAACATTTTGTCCATCAGCAGCAGCCTGGCATTATAAAGAGCAAAACATTTAATGAACTTGCCCTTATTAAACGATGCGTATCATCTAACGCTGGGGGAGAAAAAGCTAAGACTCACAGTTTGAACGATTCTAGAACAACCTTAACAGCAGCTTGTTAACAATCAAACTGAGGAGTATTACACCATGGCAGCAGTTGGGAAGCAATTTATTTTATTTATTCTCACCACTGCACTTTTTGGACCTATAATATATTCCACCCATCAGAAATCTTTATCTCAGCTGGAAAACATGACTTCTTATGGGGGTTTCAAAAATTCTAATTCTTTACTAAATTCTAAGTGCTTTTAAAAAAATCAAAGTGCTTTTGTCTGACATTTATTCTAATAGGTAAAATACATAATTACATTCATATTTTAAGGCATATACAGTGCTTTTAAATCCACGCCCTTAAAATAAATGAATGTAAAATATAAAATGTAACTTACACTTTGTTGAGAGCATAATTGAAAATGAGAACCTTTCCCGAGGTTTGATTTAAACTTGCATATCAGGTCTCATGCTTACTGTGTATTGAAAAAAAAAAGTGTACCCTGGTGGTACAAATCCCTAGACAGAATGACACCACTACAAAGTATATGAACTATTTTCCTTTCTGTTGGTCATTATTGTATCATAATGCTGCTCAGTTTTCTGGGAGTTGAAGTTTTCACTTCTGCTTAATAGGTATAAAAATACTTCAAGTGGAATTTCAAGAAGGGCCACAGTTTTAAATGGTTCTGAGGAAAGAAACTGAATAAAAGCATGGAGGAAAGGTCAGCAAATAATCTATTCTCTGTTGATTGAATAGAGTATTTTTGATTCCTTTCATTTTTGACATTATAACTGTGACAATATGCAGCAATGTAAAGATAATTGAATACTTTCACAAGCTTTTACTTAGTAACTAAGAACAATATGACATTGTAGAACATACCAAATAGCAGTTGTCCATACAAGCATCTAACCATTGAAGAAATACTAATTTTAGCTACCTGTTCATGTATAACCTGGTTACTGAGTAATACATTTTTAAGAGCATTGAAAATCGTATTTGATTGTACTTATAGTGAAAACTTTGTATGAATGTCCTTTAACTAAAATACAACTGAAAAAAACAGAAAAATACATTTAAACGTCTGAAGAAAACTGCCTCAAGGCATACCTCAGTTGATATTTATTATTTTTATTTTATACATACAATCTTCCTCTAATTTTGTAATAAATTTTGACATCACTAATATAAGCTCCTTTAATATCACAAGAAAGTCAACAACACATCCACACCCAGAAGCCAAATTTGGTACTTCTACTCAATACAGAGAGTTTTCGTCTTCAGCCACCATCCTTTAGAATAGTGCTTTCTGAGCCCCAACAGTAGGTAGATAAATAGATGGTAGACAAATGGTAGTGATAAGTGATAGATAGATGATAGATAGATAGATAGATAGATAGACAGAATGACTATATTACCAGGTGGACACTTAGGCTGGGTTGGATTCAGGTTGTCAATTAGCCTCTGAACAAAACTCAGACTAGGTCTGTCTATACAGGCTTACCCAATTGAACATTTTGACTAAATTGACCAGTCAATTTAGTGAAACAGCCACTTAACTTCTGTCCACCTCGATTTGCCAGAACCACCTGTTAAAGCGCTTGTGTACTGTCTTATTTTCTTGCTTTTTCCAAACACCAATTCCTTCCACTGTTCTACTTACCTGTCTTTTCCAAGCAGTCCTTTACTGGTTCAATCATTTTCTCAATTGTGATTGGAGTTAGGGAATCACTATTTGTTCCCCAGGACACACATTTTCCTGGGATTGAGTGAGTTACAGTAATCAACTGAGCTGGTGGCTGCTCTGGGCAGAAATATTTGAAGGTCCCTGAGAAACAGGTTAAACTCCTGAGTGCTCTGAGAATTCTGCCTCTGTAGAAAAATCTATGGACTGCTGGCTTGGCATTCAGTGCACCATTTCATAGCCTGTACTCTGCTTCTGAGCTACTGCTCTGAAATATTCGTTCAGCTACACTTTCTTTTGGGGCTAGCTAATGAAGTGAGTGTGTCAGGCCAACTCACAATTCTTCAAGAGGTAGACACCCAATGGAAAGACACTGTCCATTTACTGTTTAAGTGAGATACTTTGATTTTGAAATGTGTGGTGAAAAAGGAAATGCCATTGTGTGATTTTTAATTGAGATGTACTCATTTTCATTTTAATCCTTATGGAGTCCTCCACAGGAAACAATATATCCATGAAAAACACTCAAGAGAATACACTAGAGTCTAGAAGATTCGTTTGCCTTTTTTCCCTGGACATGAGATACCCACCACCTTCCACAAGATGGCAGGCAGTTTTCATTTTACTATGGGTGATCAACAGGAAATTGCTCCACTCTCAAATGACAGCAACCCCAGGTAGCTGGAGTGACATTTGCTTTACATTATGATACACACTAATTAATCATTAGTGATCCCAGAAGTAAGTCTGCTAAAAATTCTTTGCTATGGCTTTTCACAGCAGGGGCTTTCAATATTGATACTATTACCTGCACATATGTTCAATCAGTATATGTTATAGCCATGGCTTTAAGCTTTTAGGGTATTTTAATTAATATTGCTTAGATTAATATTTACCTCTTATTCAGAAGGGGAAATGGTAAGGCTAGTAAAATAAAAGCAGAAAGAAAAAGCAATAAACAAGGCTTTAGGAAGCTCAAGGTAACTGCCAAGTTTTCAGCATGAGGTACCTTTGTCGTCTGGCATTTGTTGATGTCTTGAATTTATTCTCAAGTTCACCTGAAAATCTCTGGAGCAAAATTCTATCTGGAACTTGGCTGGCATCACATCAGGTGTACGAAAGATACACCTTATGAAGGATTCATTCTATGCCCTCAACTAACAGGAAGTAGTCACATCGCCTTCTAACATGGATTGGAGTCCATTGCAAGGAGCTTCATTATTCTACATAATTCCATCAGAGCCACAATCCAAGCTCCAGACATGAAGCATAGCTTTCGCCTAGGAGGAATCTTCTAGGAGATCCACCTGCCATCTAAGCAGCTTACAGCTAGCCAAATTTCTTCCAGTTCCTGAGGGTAGACCAGAGTAAAGAATCTGCCTGTGTCTATCCCATCAGTGACGAGATATTCATGCCTTAGTATCATTTACGACTGGTTAGTTCACTCCGTTTAACTACACTCATGCCTAGACTTCGGTGGTGCATCTCTTGAAAAGTTTATTTCACTTTTTTTCCTAAAATGTAGCTTTACTTGGACAATGACACCTCCTTCACAATTCTTAGAGTTTACCAAGGATCTTGATAAAAGTTGGATTTACATTCAGTAAGTCAGAGACAGACCTTGAGATTCTGCATTTCTAGCAGGCTCAGAAGTGATCTTGGATGCTGCTGGTGGACACTGGGCCATACATTGAGTTAGCAAATTTGTGTGGTTCTTGCCCTCCTCTATACCCTCTGTTCCATATATTCTCGGATAAGGAAGACTAGTGGACAGATCCTGCTTAGACCATCAAGATTTCTGCTCATCAGTAACTCCTCCTCTTTGAAGTCCTAATCATCTGATTCATAAATGTCTTCACAGGCATCTCCAGAATTCCCTCGCAGGCACCATACAGCATTCACTGATGGCCCTGGAATCCAGATTATTATCTTCTTTCCACAATATTCCCTCTAATCTTCCCAAACAACTTTAATTTTAATATGACTAACTCACTCATGACACTGACCCTGGTCCTTCATTGCAGTAACCCTCATCTCTGTTCAACTTTGGAAGTCAGCTCAGTGGCCACAACATGAACTTTCTGTCAGCTAACATCATTCTTACCCTAAAATCTTAAGCCTCAGCAATTCCCCATCTTATGTCAGACTCCAAATGGAGACTTCCAGCTCTGCTCTCTCTCACTTCTGATAAACTACCCTTCTAATCCAAGGCCTTTCCACTCCTTGGATACCTCCATGTTTTTATGTCCTAAGACCACTTGCTTTCACTTCCATTTTGACTCAGTCAGGAAATCATGGTCAATCACTTCTACTCTGAACTCAATAATAATCAGTTTTCCCTAATTCATCTTCTTCTGATACTCTGTACTAAACTCAATTCTGAGTTTTCTTGTTCTTTGTTTTCTTACTCCTCATCATCTAAAAATATCCTAGTGAACACTCACAAACAAACACAGAGAGAGAGAGAGAGAGAGAGAGAGAGAGAGAGAGAGAGAGAGAGAAACTAGCATGCTGAGTGACCCCCGTTACATACTTGCATAACTCACCTCGGTGGATCTGTGACATTGCCATCTGGTCTTCTTTATTTGTTCCCTCACAAGTGCCTTCATGACCATTTCTGTGCTTTTCAAACTATCACATTATGCCACGCCTATGTCTTCAGTTCCCACTCCCTTCTACCAGAATGTCTTTCCATCATCTTAATCCCTTTCTCTTGTCTCCTGTTAGGTTTTGCTTTTTCCTTCAAAAGTTAATCTCAACAACTTTATTAGTTGACTATAAATCCCTCTTATGCTATTCATTCTACCTGGATGTAGTAATTTTCTATTTATTCAAATTGTCACAGTATTTCCTATTGGGTCCTTCCTTTCAGCTAGCACATCTGCCCACGTTTTTTCTTATTAACCAGTGTCCACCCAACCAAAAATCTCCCCATAATTTTGTTCCTGACTCACTCAAGGTATTATCCTAGCTTTCCTCTTACTGAGAAAGTATTTTTGCAGTGCCAAGTATTAAACCGAGGACCACATATATGCCAGCCAAACGTTAGCCCTATAAATTCTAGAAAAGAGTTGCCTTCATTCGTTGTCTCTAATTTGTAATTATCCATTGTCTTTTGATTCCCTATGAATGTTTACCATAACATGAGGTAATTGTCAAACATATGAGGTGACTTCTGTCTCCACTAATGGCTCATCTCTGCCCTCACTTCTTTTAATGTGTTGGCAACATTTAACTCTAAGGCTCACTGTCTGGTAGCATCATTTTCCTCTCATCATTCTAGTGTTCTCAGTCACCTTATATCATTTTATCTCCTCTGATAATTAATCCCTGTTATTTTCCCCATCAAACTCTCAACGTCACTGTCCCAGAGCATCCTCCCATATCCTTGGTTCTCACTGCACTTTCTACTTGTATCTCTTTCTTCTTGGGCCATCATGGGTGCCCCCTTGATCTGAATTACTTATTTCATAGCACTTACCATGTTCTAACTTTTGATATAACCTACTTCCGTGTTTTGTTTATTGGTATTTATCCCTTCTCCCCCTGTACCACTGCTAGGATATCAGGTCCATGCATGGAATTATGTCTGTTCACTGTTGTACAAAAAGCACCTGGAATAGTGAGTGGAACATAGTAAGTGATTAATATATTTTATTGAACATATAAACCACTCTTTATGAAATATTCACTACCATATATGGATTCCTAAGCTGAACCCTTTTCCTGAGTATACACCTACTTATGGTTATCTTACCAACACTGTAACATGGCTCAAACCAGTCATTATATTCTTTTGCATCAAACTCCCTCTTGTAGTGGTTCCTGTCTCAGATCACATCACCACAAGCCTTACAAAGTTTGAAGTAATTTTGGCTCTTTTATCTTTTCTCACCATGAAGAACCATCAGCCATTTAATCCTGTGGATTCTAACCTCTCCATTAGCTCGTATCCCCACAATTTCTCTATTTTCATCTTCCTAGTCACAGCCACTGGGCCATTTTTGCTCCTGCCTACAATCTTAAAATAACCTGCTAAAAGTATTATGCTATTGCCACCACTTGTGCACCACCATCTATCCCACACATCTATCCTTGTTTGATTTATCTTTCCAGAGAAAACACATATGATAGCATTACCTCTCTCAACTAATCTACAAAGGCTGCCCATTTTCTACAGATTTAAGTTTGAATTCTTCAGCCTGATTTTAAAGCTTCTCTGTCATCTGCCTTCAAAACTGCTTTTCAGCTTTATCTCCCTCTATTTTGGCCCTAGCTATTCCTATCCTGAATGTTAACATGCCCAGAGAATATAACTGAATATTCTAAGAGAACACAGATGAGAAAAATGGTGAAACACTTAAGGAAAATATGACAAAATGCCCGGGACAAAGAGGATGATTTCAAACTAAACTTTGGTGAGGAATACAGATCTGAAAATGATTCAGGACAAAATTCTGAAAAAATGTCTGCATCTCTGCTAGGCAGGTTTTATGAAGTTAGACCCCACAACCACCTGTATCAGAATCTCCCAGTGCTGGACTGTGACATCTTGTTTTTTACCAAGTTCCCCCGAATATTTATATAAATTCAAGGTTGAAAACAACTGACCTTGGTAGTAGTATACACATTTTCTATTTATGAAGAGGGCAAGAAATATTTATGTCCTAGAAACCCTAGGTGGATGGAAAACAGTAGATTAAGAATTAAAGAAGCTGATTTCTTTTCTTAGCTTTGCCCCTCACTTGCCCATGTGCTCAGGCAAGTCACTTACCATCATTTGCAAATATGGAGGCTGATGGCACTGGCCTGTCAGGACACTTGCTCTGTAGGAATTACTGTCTGCAAGGAGCCGGGCCTCACACAGCACAACCTAGAATTTGATGCTACCATATTGAATTTCACCCTGATCAAGAACTATGAGTTAAGTGGAATTGACTCACATGTGATGTTTTCAGCAAGGCCTTCCTCATCAACTTTGTCTAAAATATTGAACCTCTGGCCCCAAACTGTTATTCCCCTCACCTATTTTTTTCCATTGCACTTAACACTGACTTACCATGTAATTGACTTAATTATCTTGTTTCTGGTCTATCTTCCTCCACTGGGCTGCAAGTTCCATGACAGCAAGGATTTCATATGTACTTTTCTTTTCAATGCTATATCATCTGGGCCTCTAACAATATGTGGCACAGAGCTGAGTAGAGCTCCATCGCTTCATACCCTGATCTGTTTATATCTTTGGAGCTGTGGTTATAAGATGCGATAAAGAAGACAAGTTGAAAATAGAACATACCTCATGCCCGTCTTCAGCTTCTCCATTTGTCTAAACGAAATTTAGAGTAAAGAAAATTCTTTCCCTAGAGCTTTAGGAGAGAAGCTATTCCTAATCTGACGTACCTTTGGCATAATTTTTCTTGTACAGTTAGGATACCCTGACCTCTGAAGTTAGGTTTAGGGGATAGAGCTGATTACCTCTGCAAATAGTGTATCAGTTACATAATGAACAAATAGTGCTTGTCTATGGCTCCACCCTGGAAAGCATTTTTTCCATTTCCTCTTATTTCACAGTCACTCACTGAAGTGTTCTACCCCATCCTCTCCCTCTCCCTCTCCCTCTCCCTCTCCCTCTCCCTCTCCCTCTCCCTCTCCCTGCAGGTGGCATTAACCATCTTGCCTTCACAGAAACTCTTCCAAAGTCAAGCTTCCACTCAGCTGAGTAGACCAAGGAACCCATGGCATTCTGCTAATAAGAAATATAGAGTATGTTTTTACCACCTGGGGTTTTCTACAAAGAAAATAATGCCACTTCCTTTGTTGGTGACATTGATTATGATGCTAAGGAGAAAGCTCTTGAGTCTAAAAACAGGAATAACAGGAATAAATATTTAACATAGGTCTATTTTTCATGTCCCTCCAGTGCAGCCCTGGAAGAAGCTATGCAATCTGGTATAAAAAAAGACGGAAGCATCTCCAGAAGTCTGGGAATCGAATTTAGTGCACAAAGATAGTGAAGCTATTGATTCAGAAAGATATGTTCCCTAGCATTCAGGAAATTTGGTTGAGCCAGCAGAAGAGTCCAGAGCTGAATGAAGACACAAACCTAGTTCTTATGCAAGTTTGAACCCATTACATAAATATTGGTTGTCAAAGTGAGCATAAGTATCTCTTAAGGATATGATTTCAAGTGTAGATGGGCCAAAAAGAAAGAAATAGCCTCCAAAGTAGAGATTTATGTTTTTCCCCTAAAACAAATTAAATGCCTTCCTTTCCTTTCTGTTAGATCCCAAAGAAATTTCAGGTCTGTCAGAATCTGAATATAGCTCTATTTCCAGGCTTAATACAACCAATGGTCACCTTGTCTTCTCTGCCTCCCAAGAGATGCTCCTTTTAAAAGCTTAGCAATCAATGATGATCTTTAAAAGGGAAAGCCTTGTGGCAAGTCTTTACTCTGTCAGTTGATGAGTTACATTATGATCATTTGTTTAACCTCTGTTTTCAAGAGCAGTATAGATCAGGAGTCTGTTAAATAGTGATGAGGAAACTCATGATTCTCTATTCACAGAAACTGATGGAGGAAAGTTGGCTGAAAAGAGTCCTAAGGATTCTTGGATTTTTCTGGTTCCTCTGTTTCCCTGTTCTTTACCCAATTAGGCTTATCTGCAAGTAAGTTTAAGAAGTTATTATAAAATTCCAACTAAGTGTCAAGCACTTTACTAGATTATATTCTTTCTATCAATCCTTCCATTCAACAAATAGTTATTAAATACATATAATAACAAGGCAAACTGATAAAAAAGATGTGGTGTTTTTATACAATGGAGTACTGCTCAGCTGTAAAGAAGAACAAACTTGAGGCTTTTATAGGTAAATGGATACAACCTGAGATCATACTCATGTGAAATAAATATTGTGAAAGAGGAAGAAACTGCTCAAAAGGAAATAACAACTGAGATGGGAGAAAGAAGAAAAAAAGGAAGGAAAAAGTATATATATATATATATATATATATATATATATATACATGTATACATATATGGCAGTCAAGATATTTGTACTACTAATTTCTATTAGTGCATTGAAAAGAACGGTTTGTACTTTCATTGTCTGATCAATTTTTCATGCCTATATCTTGTAATCAAAGCAATCTGAAGATAACAATACACAACGTATTAACCATTGTTAATCTCCTATTATCTTGTTTTGAAATTCTGTATCATTGTTTTTATTTCTTTTTCTCTTCATAATAAAAAAGAGATTTCTATGATGGCACAATCATGAATAATAAATGTAGCACTGTTTGTCGCTTACTTTATCAAGTTAAAAAAATAGCAATGCAATGCACTATGTACCTGACGAAGCAAGCGTGTTCTGCATTATTCATGTGGCAGATAATTTTGCTCCAAATTTCCCCTAGCCCAGGAGGTTCTACTTTGTCCCTTTACATATAAAAACCTGATCCTTCCATTGAAACGTAAATGAACTATACCTTCGCCAAGATGACGTTCCCCCAATTTTGGTCAGAATCAGTTCTTCTTTCCTGTGCTTACAAACCTGCTGCTCTTTGTCAGAACCTGCTTTTATCACAATTTGGTTCAATAGAAAGATTTTTTTTCGCTGTGATTGTGAGCTCCTAAAATTCAGGAACTTTAGCATACTTTCTACGAATTTCCCCAAGCATCCCCCAGTACAGTATGTAGAACATGTTTTACTACATATCAAAGTCTTATTAAATCACATTTAGCTAATGAACCAAAAATTAAAGTCTGGTTTTTATGCCATAATCCCTGCCCCCCAGGCTCTACCTGGGCCCTGGTATTCTCCATATAGGAGTGCAGAATAATAGCCCCAAAATTGTGACTTTTCCATCAGATTCATCTCAGCTCAAATCCAGCCCCATAACTTCCTGGCTGCATAAACTTAGGCCAGAGCTATGGCAAACGTTTTAGAGACTAGTGCCCAAATGGCACCCTAAAATCCACAAAATGCTAACACTGAAAATAAACCTGAATACTGAGGTTTTAGTTCAGAAAAAAACAACTTATACATTAACATCTTTTGTCTTAAAATGAAAACAACATTGTGCCATAGGCTTGCTGCCACTGCCCAAGGGAAATTATGTCTTCCTCCGAGCCCCAGTTTTCTTCCTCTATACAATGGAGACGGCACGCTTCCTCAAGTTATTGAGAGGAATAAATTAGGGTGTGTGTGCCTGTGTGTGTGTGTGTGTGCGCGCATGCGTGTGTGTGTGTGTAATACAGTGAGAACACACAAACCTTAGTTTCTATGTCCCTTTCATGTGGATAAAGGTCCAACATAAAGCAAATAAGCATTAACATATGCTATACAGGATTTTCTGTCTAAAAGTGACCAAATAGATGGACATTTAGGCAGCCTGGACTGTTTGTTACAATGTGTACTGAACTGTGCATGGGAGATGAAGGAAAAGAAGCAATAGCCTCTGCCTTCAGAGAGCTCACAATCCAGTGTTAGAGGCAAGAAAATGATGGAAGAGACACATTAAGAGTCTCAGATGGCATATACTTATTGTGGGAGGTGTTAAGAAGAGCAGGTCAAAACAGACTGATGGAAAGCTATCAACTCTCTGAAGAACAAGTTGGGATGTAATGACAGGTAGGAGAGACAGCTGCTGCTCCAGTCAGAAGAAATGCCATATGTATAAACGTGGGACCTGTAGCAGCACAGTGGGATTAGGGAGCGGCCAGACATTGAATATGGGTCTCTCTGAGATCAGGCACAGGGAAGAGAGAGGTAAGTACTGGATCATCTGGAGCCTTCAGTGGCAGATTAACAGCAATATTACTAGTCACTGCAAAGTCACTCTCTTTTTTTCTCACTTTTTCAGGGGCCACATTTTGAAAAAATATCTATATCTACATCTCCCACCATCAAGCACCAGCCAGGACCACTGGGCTGCAGGAAAGAAACTCTAAGTCCATGTCTCTGGGCCTTTTGTGTCTGGTAACCATGATAGGTGGCCCTTCCCCCATGACAGCTGTCCTTGACACAGGCTGGGCACTGACTACCAAGAACTGTGAC
>PVJX010038876.1:0-16077 GCA_004027295.1 Dolichotis patagonum
AAAAATGAAGTGTTTCAATATTTCCCTGAACATGTATGTGGCCTACCTATAACCTAGAGCCAAATGGAATATGGAGGAAAGCCTTTATTATGATGCTCTTTTACAAGTAAAATTGTACTGTAAGAAAAGAGAAAATGTTCAGAATTGCTTCATGTCCAACTATTGTTTAAATTGAGATAATTCTTATTTATGTTCATGATATAGCTATAATCTGTATGATACTATACATATTCATAGGTCTCTTTCTGTAATCAATTTAAAGCAAATTAAGATAGAACAAGTGAGAAGACTTATTGAGAACTAGCTAGGCTGAATAGATGTAATATTTATCTTACATTAAACCTGGATTTCTAATGAGAGACAATCAATATTGTAAGTTGCTTTGTATTAGGAAAAAAAAATCATAGTTTCAACTTTGAACAGCTTGATATCCAGGGGAACAATTGGTTCCCACTGTGCCACTAGCAGTTCCCTCAAGACCCCAATTGACCTGAGGGCAAGACAGAGGATTGGAACAGTAGCCACTTTCAATTGTGTATTCTTGAAGTCTAAGAATGACAAAAGCCAATTCTTGTAGTTATTTTAAATTGTCAACTTTTTTCAGGAGATGAATAAAAACTTCTTTGATTTCTTAGCTCATTTACTAGATGCATTCATAAAATATATTCTCTAGACCCTGACCTGATAGGAAGACAGATTTTTCTTGAAGATATGTTTGTTATCCTGTTGTTTATTAAAAGAGTAAGAATAGTTAGCTTTTACTCCAGATAATTTACTTTATGCCTTAGTAAAAACTGTCCCCTTATTATTCCATAATTGAGACTGTGAGCAAACCAAGGAGAGAAAACAATGAGAACAAAGAGTAGCTACTTTTTTGTGATCTTAAATGAAACAGAACCCAATTCTGATTCTTGGATCTTGAAGAATAGCTTGATGACTACATTCACTGTTATTGCTGCAACAAGTAAACCCACCTTAAGAGACACTACCTAAAGAGGCTCCCCATTCCATGCTTTCACTGTAAAGGCTGACACTGCAAGTGAAATTGCACTCTGAAGCAGATGCCCCAGATCTTAGACTTATCTCCCTAACTGGCTAAGAAATGTTAAAAGCTCTTTCCTTTCCATCTCCTCTTACTGTCCAGACTATGATCTCTGTCATCTTCACAGAAAATCACAGAGATTCTAATGAGACATTAAAAACAGTTTTTCTGGAGATTGGCACAGGATGCTTTGTCCTTCTCAACTCTGGTCTTCCTTGCAGCATCACAACTCATTACACCAAATCAAAACTCATTACATATACAAAAATATATCTTGCCTAAACCATAACTGGTATAACTTTCTCTTTGCTTATTACTATAAGTTATCCTTGAAAATTCAGCCCCCATCCTGGAGGTTTTGTCCTGTCTATATATGTAATACACATTTTCAAATTTCATATTAGTAAAATGATGCTGAAGCTGGTTTTTACAAATATAGCACATATTGTTGTTCATATATAAAAACAAGAGAGATTTTTGCTGGAGAAAGTAATGTGTTACTCTGACTCTCTTACATTATCAAAAATTTAGAGATAATTATAACATATAACAAGATGTCAGGCCCCATCAATAAAGAAATCTAAGAGACTATGCATTTACAATTGCTATCACTTAGAAACTATAAATTTACTTTTCAGCTCTAATGTTCATGCTTTGATTATACATGCCTCTGATTATACTTTGATTAGACATTCTTTCACTTAAATGTGATTTTCTAGAAGATACCAGGAACAAAAACATTGTAGAAGTAAAACCAATAACATGTTTATTAAATGTCTTTTAGTTTCTTTTTCCTGGAATCCTCCAGATTTTATCCAGAATAAAAGATTGTATAACACATATCAAGTCCTTAACTAATGATGTTCAGGAGGCCTTAAATGGCATTGCAACTGGTCTCTCTCTCCTAAGGCAAAAAGAAAAATTAATGAGTCAGGCCTTTCCCCCCAAATTGGATGGCATTAGGCATTCTAACAGCAATAGAGAAGAGTCATTGTGCCAGTGTAAAATCTGGCTGTTATGTGAATATTCTAGATCCTTTAGCTAGCATTTCAGTAGCTATTCAATATAATAGATGACAAATGAATGATAAGTTAGATATCAAAATTCCCTGGTCATTATCCTGATCCTTCTTATGAGAAGCCACTGATAGCTCTCTGGGTAATAATCTTTGTTAACTGTACTCATAATTATCTTGGCATTTCTATTATTTGGTCCCTGGTTATTTAATGGCTTCTTCAACTTTTTCTTCTCTAGACAATGTGATAAGCCTACACAAGTAAAAAAGGCCTGGTGCCTATTGAGAACCATAACATAGACCCTCTGTAGAATATCTCTGACTGCCAATCCACAACAATGACTCCCTTTAGCTTGAAGAATCTAATCAGTCATCATACTTTAGTTTCTGATGGCAGGTAGAGCTAATTCTTCCAAGTGTGTGTTGTTACAAGATGTTGAGTTAGATAAAAATATTATTAGCAGTCAGACAGAGTAAAGACTTTGAGGGAAGTCCATGCAGAACACCATATAATATACCTTGCAACTGTGGGAGAGACAGACACCACCTAATATAGGGTAGGCCTCAAGACAGAGGACCAAACCAAAATACCCATATGATTCCTAAGGAGAAACATCAGGGGTCCATACTGTAAGTAGGTTTCTACCATCCAGAGAAAGCCAGGGTTCACTAACCCAACCTATTATAGGAAGAAACACTGTTCTTTATTCCTGCCTGTTTTGCTAACTGACTTGCTTCCCCATTTGTCCTAGATTTAAATTTTTTTTCAGCAATTAATATTATTGCTTGACTATAATTCCATCCCACTTCATGCCCAGATTGTGAGTTCCCATGTTTTCCTGATCTTAACCCTGCCTCACTTTGTGGTTTTACACTATACAAGTGCCTATAAAAGACAGAGTGTTTGGAAGCTCACTTAGAACACTCTTTGTCTCCTTCTCAGACAGAAGCTTTTTTATTTGAATAAATATATTCAGCTTTCAACCTTATTGTTCCTACAATTAATTCTTCAAATTTAGAGGACATAATTCTGTACCCAACATTTAATATATCGAGTGTTTTTCCACTATATCATTGGGATGATGAAGGAGAATAGTGAATGATTAATTTCCATGTAAAGGGGTGAGCAGAGTTGGAGAAACAGGAGGGAGAGAAGAAGAAAAAGGAAAAATCATACTATCCTATATTGAGGGTATAAATCAGGCCATGCCTGGCATGCTTACTTGGATTCCAAACACAGCATTGCAAAACACAAATAAATAACACATAATTTATCTTTAATATGCTTAAAATACCTAACTGCATGATTTACACAAGCATAAGAATTGATCTTTTAAAACTAAAAAAATTAATATATGAGAAAAAATTCATTTCAAAATGTGAAATACTTGCCTACATAATTATTAAATAACTAATTACTAATAATAATGATAAAATGATCTGAAACCTGACATCAGAACACCTGAATTAGTGATGAAAAGGGTTAGTGATTTGGAGTGGAAGTGAGGGAATCAGAGCTGCATCCATCTTAAAATGCAGAAAACAAAGGAAGAAAGAAAATCTAAAGCTAGTGATGTACCTCAATGTGAATGTTCTGGGTTCATTTAACATGATAAATCAGAAATGGAAATAAAAGGGATGGGAAGAGCTATATGCTACTATGCATGAACCTTAAAATCATGACCTTGCTTTAAAGACTTCTGTCATAATGACTATATAAAAAAGCATTTATTTCTATTTTTAATTTTTATTTTAAAATATATAAAAATGATAATACAGAGTTTCAAAAATATACAACCACAGTTGTTAATATATCACATATTATTCCCTTCAAATTAATTGTGCAGCATATATAACATATGTGTCAGACCAAAACAGAGAGATATGTATCTAATTGTTGTGTGCCATGAACTGAAAGGGAGCACCTCTTTGGGAAGAAGGTCTTCACTGTTATTGAGGAGATTTCCTTTTAGGTGTGATGAAATATATCAGAAGGAATGGTAGTGTTTGCCCCAAAACAGAAATGTACTATTGAGGTATAAACATGAATGTGACTACAACCATTAGTTAATGTGAATAGCACATAATCATATTTTCTGAATAGGAGGCAAACATATCATACAGAATTCTCTCCCTAGAAATAAGGGAATATTTGAACATTTCCTTGGGTATTTCATTCAACAAAAGATAAAGGAGACATTTTGCAAGGTTTTAGTATAAAACTCACTCTTTGCTTTATTTCATAGATTTGGTCTCTCAAATATTTCCTTAGTACATTAATGAACTGCACAAGAAAGATCTCTGTTGGAAACATGAAGGAGAGTGGCAATTCCCTTAAAAAATTAGTATTATATTACCAAATCTATAAAAGAATAGCAGATGGTGGAGGAAAGAGTATTTCCCACTGCAACAGAATGTCAGCATTTTATTTACTTAGACTGATGATCGAACTCTTTCTTTTCCTTTTTTTTTTTTCATTATTTTTCTTTTAATCAAGTGCTGGTGATTTTGAAACCAGCTCCTTTTCAGTGAGGAACTTATACAGGAGAATGAAACCCCCTACCTAGAGTATGCCTGGAATGAGTTCATTTTCCATAAAATTGAAGGATGAATTTTAGGAACAACAGAGACTAAAGTCATTGAGGCAAATGTCAGAGCTGATCGGCACTCTAAATATTACATTTACATGTGTAAGTGACATTGTTTAAGTTTGGCAAACTAACACACTTATTATCTTACAGAAAAAAATCTGAAATGTTGTAAGTTTTGTATCATTTCAGACACACATTTGCTTCCTTAAAATTAAAAGAAGAAAAATATATAAAAGCTATCAATTGCATTATAGTTTCTTCTCCTTAGTCTCCCAGGGTTTGCAGGCTGACTACACTTCTCTGGTAAGTGTAAATGAAGCTAATTCAATATTATATATATTCAAGCCCACAAAATATATATAAGTAGTCAAGCCCACAAAATTTGCATTACTATTTATATTTTACTTCTCTCAAAACCTGGTCCAGTGATATGATCTTTGAATTAAGAAATGAATACAACAAAAATAATGTGCATATTTTTTAGGAAATTTATCTAATGATTTCCACTTCACAATACAAAATTGTGTAGTAAAAATCTTCTGCTAGATCTAAGCTGATCTGAGTAAAATCATCTATCCATTACTTCTTCAACATTCACTGAGCTGTTTTGTGTTGTATTTTATTTTTTATTATTAGTGGTAGGCATCAAAAGACAGCAACAAAACTAAAATTAAAAGGGGTACACCAGGCTAAATTTGAGTCTCTATGACAGAACAGAAGTGAATGAAATAATGTCACACAATCATTCTAAATACAAGATTTTAAAAGTTGAAATTAATACATAATTTTTTTCACCTTTGGTGTTAGTGTTTCTTTTTAGAGGTTAATTTATTTTTTAAACCTCATGGAGTTTTGTTTTTGTTGTTGCTGTTGCCGCTGCCACTACTGCCACTGTTGAAAATGCTGCTGCTGTTACTTTTGTTTTGTCATTTTTTTGAATTATGTTAAAACTTCCTTAACTGCTGAGTTCTCAGTTGCTATATTGATTAGGTTCAAATTTTATAAGAGTTTCACCAGATAAATTATGTTGAATGAGGATCATTTTCATATGATCACCTTTCATTAACCTTGCTTTTCCATGCATTCTCCTATTAATGAGTATTGGTCAGGGCACCTGATGAAAAGAAATTTTATAGACACTAGTCAGGTGTAAATACTACACAATTCTAAAATAATGCTCCTTGCCTTTTTACAAAACATATCCATTGAATATTTTCCTTTCTTTAGTTTATCTGTTCTTTCCACATCATGAGAAATTACCACTGAAGTTGAGACTTTATAAGAAGAAATTTGGGGTAGACTGAAGTATTTTTCCAAATAACTTCTGATTCATCGTGTCAGAGTCAGAACTCCACTAGTGAAGGTTTGACATATGAAATAAAGTGGCTTGCAATTAATGTTAGATAACTCAGTTCTTTCATTTGACTTTGCATGAAAAAATGTGACCTACATTTTTGGTTCTTCCAAATTTAGGTTGCCTCTGTGTATCTTATACGCTGAAGAAGTACTTTGATTATTTCCTAGGATCTTCTTTAAGTCCCCTTTTGTTCAAGGTTAGCTACACTCTCCTACCAGTGAGCCAGCAGCTGTTGGACCACAACTTACATCAGTATGAAGCTTTTGTGTAAAGATATCTTAGGGAGTCATTTATGTATGATTTATACTTATTACATCTTTTCTCATTCTGTGGTGTAAAGATCACAAATCATTTTTCTTACATTTTTAGTGGTTTGATATCTTTTCTTTCAGTGTTTAAGTGCTTGGTCATTTTGAAATAGTATAGAAAGCCTCAAAGGAATATGAGATAAAAGAAGGTGATTCTCAAGCTTTGGCCCTTGAACTGATGATATCTGCCTTTTCTCCATGTTTTTCCTTTTACAATTGGTTTCATTTTATATTGTTCTTATCTTGCAATATGTAGGGTTTATTCCCATTCTTCTGTGTCACATCAAGCGAGGCGTGTACATCACAGCATTCCTTACCACATGAGGACACTGTCAGGTAGAATCAGGTAGCTCCAAGTAGTCCTAAATTTGGGGTTAGTGAAGAAGTAAAGAAAGAGAGTTTAAATTAAATGAGGAAGATTTATTTGAAGGTGTATGAAGGGAGAAGGGAAAGACAGAGATATCAAACAGCTACTCTGGATCCCTAAGCAGTATTCCAAATTGAAAAATTCCTGAATTTTTGGTCTGTAGTTCATTTTATTTAAGACTAGTGTGTTTTCTATCACATATGAATACACTTGAAAGTTCTTCTGTTTGATTTGTTCCCTTGTCTCTCTTGGAGCATAACATAGGTATGTGTACCTGCATTCCATTCCTTGGGAATAGTGTCTTTGTATTCTTGAGGTGGCCACCTGGAAGCCCTATCCATCTGATCTGTCCTTTTAATAATTATAGATCTTAATGAAATGTTGCATTCCTGATTTCTCTCTGGCCTGTTGATTTCTACCTCTCCCTTTGTGATCTATAAATATATGAGAAGTGAATCTCATAGGTAATTTAGAAGTAATGTTTAAGTGAAAGAAAAATGAGCACTTTGTGTGCTAGTTAAATCATTAGGTGGCAATTCTTGTCTCATTTACATTTTATCAGAGATGAGGGAGAGTGATTGGTTGCCCAAACCTATGATAGTTGGGCTAAATTCTTGTGCTGCTGGCAAACTCTTTCTGATATATTCTTATCCCAATTGAATTTCCTGTTTCCTTCCAGCAGCTGGCTTCTCTCAATTCTCTTTGACTTTGTCTTTCTAATCTTGGAGTCTAACTACAGTGGCAAAAAGCACATTTAATAATATTTCTTTTTAAATTTACATTTCATTACAGTCTAACAAGATTTTACTTCATTCCTTTTTCCCTTTGGAGATATTTCCCTACATAAGGTTGCTTCATGGCCTCAATTATTCTCTATTTTGTGAACAGATTAGTGTACTTTCCAAAAATAAAAAAATAAACAAGTAAAAAAAATTCTGCAACTTCTAGTCTTCATGGAGTTTCTGTAGCACTGAAATTAAACACCTGCTTGTCCAAAGGACTGATTTAATACCCTTATTTCCTAGTTGACTTCTTATCTAGTTAACATATTTGTGGGGTTGGCTATGGGGTTTTCAAGGTCCTTGGTATATAGTATTACAATTACTTGAGTTGTAACTCAAGTAATTGATAAAAGGTGCAGGCTCAACTACACAATCTTTAAATTTTATCCCAATGTATACAGGCTGATCAGTGTCTCTAAATTAATACTGGCCCAGAGTTTCTCAATTAAACTCATCTAAATAAGGTATTATGATGTTCCTTTCTGATCACTTCAGTTGCTAAAACTGTATCTCAAACTACCTGGGCAGCAGAGACAGCATTTTAATTATAACTCAAGATTTTGGTCTTAAGATAAAACTAATTTTCTGATCATAAATCAGTTTGTGCTGATGTAAAGCTGACTTAATGCTAGGGTCAACTGTACTTATTCATTGGCTTCATGTATTAGACATATAAAGGACATTTGCTTCATGATTAATGTTCAACGAATGTTCATGTTGAATGAATATTTGCTTAAGATCAAATTGGAGTAACTTGTGAAACCTTCCTAATAGATGTTAAATATGGTGGCAGGTAATAATGGAGAGTTAATGATTAATACTTTGAATTACTGCAAAACCTCATGAAATAGATGGTTATGTATGTGATGAACAAGAAAAAATTTTCAAAAGTATTTTCTCTAGAAAATTGAGAAGTGTTTTATAAAGAGATTTCTATAATTATTAGTAGATATAACCAATGTCTCAGGTATTCATCCTACCTACATTCTTGAGAGTACCTTTTGCATTATTTATAAGTTCCTTGCTCTGCAGAAGAAACCAAAATCTTCTAGAAACTTGAATAAACTACAAAGAACAAAAGAGGAAACACTGGAATACTAATTTATTGTTTTGTCCCAATTGTTAATTTAGAAGTGGAGACTGCAATTCTTTGAGTTTTGTAAGGAAATGTACCATGTAATGGTTTTGTGTTCCCTGGACTAATTCTGAGTTGCTCTGCCTTCATCATGCACAGGCAAAAGGAAAATGTACCATTGTTTACCTAAGAATTTTATTGCCCAAATGTATTTGCTCCAACTTTTCCCAAAATCTAAATGGTTGTTATAGATAACCATTAAATATTAGGTAATAATAAAATTATTATTGTAGTTGTCATGGGCTTACTACCTGTTTTATTTCAGCACATAGCATCCTATATTTGTCTCATTAGATACATAATTTGTTTAATATTCCCAAAGGTGCAGGGGACAGCTTTGAGAAGCTATATCTCCAAGAGGTTACAAATGTACAAAGTGAGATATTCAAGAATCACTTTTTCTGACTTTACCAGACAGAAAAATTGATCTTACATGTATCCAAAGCCATTCACTCCCTTTGATGACAGGCAGATAGTTCTGGCATAGAGAATATTTATTCTACTTAATTCACATAATATCTATTTTGCAGGAAATATTAATAATTTTCAAACTTAAATTTTTTGACTTGTATCTTACCTAGCTTTCAGTATATTTTAAAAGTTTTCAAACATAAAATGTTTGACTCATATTTTACTTGCTGGCCAGCAAATTTCAATGTTTCTCCCCTAAAAAAATGATTACTGAATGCTGGCTAAAAGATTATGGTAAAGACTTATGGTACCATTAGTAAGAATTAAAAAATGCCTCAAGATCAGGTGTTTTTGTTTGTATTAGAGGGTTTCACAATCATGTGATATATATAAAACTATGTAATCATAATATTTGTAAAACATTTTCATATTTTATTATGACATTACTAATATTGTTATTTTATTATTTCTGCATGTCTATACTGTAGACTCACAAACATTAGTTACAAGTTCATTATGATGAGTGAAATACAAGAGATAATGTCAATTAATTGCATTGTATAAATGTCTGTATAAAACTTTAGTGTATTAACTAGGAGGATGTTAGGAAAGACAAGTGTTGCCAGGTAATTGTGAAAGAGATGACACAGAATCCCCAACACCAAGATTTTTTAAAGCCATAGAAAATTTATTTTGTGAAGAGTTATTTTCTTTTTATCAATGGTGGCATTAATTAGTGTATTAAAATTTTAGTGAAGTAAAACTCTGAAGTTGTTACTCATGTCTCTGTCACTCTCACTATGCCTCTCAGTCTTTCTGTCTCCCTGTCATGCAAACAAAGACACACACAAACACACACACACAATAGATTCATCTTTCATTTTAGTCAGAAGAAAATTCAGGTATAAAATTGAACACTTAAAAGAAACATTTATTAGGCCTTTAGCTAATAATCTCTTGTATCGTATCACCTCATTTAATGGAAACAGAGATAAATCTTTATAGGATTTATGAATTATAGCATAGTAGTATGGTGTGTGGCTGTAAATTTTGAACTGATACATCTATGATGAATTATTTCATTTTAAAGAGAATAAACAAAAGAAAGCAGAACAAAACAGAGCAGAACAAACCAACATAACCAACACAGCACTTTACAATAAGACAACCAGACATTAACAGTAGCTATCATAATATCTCATTCTCTGTTAGAGTTCAGCATAGTTTCAAATACAATAATATCAAACATAACAAAATAGTATAAAACCATTCAAAAGAATGAAAGATTTACAGGGTATTCTGAACTGAATGACAGAGAATGATCAATAGCTACAATAATATCTAATTTTCAATAAAATATTTGTTTATATCATCACATATATTAAAACCCTAATAAGATACAACATGATAAAACCAATGGCAATAGAAGAACAGAAGCAAGGTAGCACTTCAAAGCAAGGTGATATTAATTCAGCAATAGCTGCCATCATGTTTTGTTTTCTTCAAAACAGCTATTTATACAATCACACAATAAAGTCAAACAAAGCAAAATAGAGCCATTCCAACTGATGAATGAAAACACTGAAAGGCTTCAAAGCAATGAAATGGGGAATCATTATGACCATAAAATTTTATATACTCTTACCAACACTCATACTAGGGAGACTGCACAGTATTTGCCCATATGAATTTGGTTTATTTTGCTCATGAGTATGGTCTGAAGTTGTGTCTACTTATTTATAAATATCAAAATGTGATCATTCTTTATAGCTGAGTAGTACTCAATTGTATAAACATACCACAAGTTTTTTTATCCATTCTCAGTTGATGGGCACTTAGGTTGTTTTCAAGGACTGTCTATTACAAATTGTGCGGCAATAAACATGGCTGCATATGTATCACTGTGGTATGAAGTTTTCAGTTCTTCTGGGAATATAGATAGAAATGCAAGAGCTTGGTCAAAAGGGATTTCCAAATCCAGGTTTTTGAGGAACCTCAAACTTATCTCCACAGTGGTAGCACCAGTCCACTACAATCCCACCAACAGGGCAGAAGAGTTCCTTTTTCCCACAGCCACTCCAGCATTTGTTGTAGGAAGGTGTTTGTTTGTTTGTTTGTTTGTTTTATCTTGGCCATTCTTTTGGGGATGAGATGGAATCTCAGTGTGGTTTAATTTGCATTTCTCTAATGACTAATGATGATGAACATTTATTCATGTATTTATTTGCCATTTGTATTTCTTCATCTGGGAACTGTGTATTCATTTCAGATGCCCATTTTTGGATTGGGTCTTTGAATTTTGAGGGCCTGATTTTTATAATTCTTTATAAGATCTAGCACAAGTCCTTTGTCTGAGGGACAGTCCATTAAGTTATTTTCCCAATTTGTGGGTTTTCTTTTCACTCTGGTAGAAATATCTTTTGGTATGCTGAAACACTTTCTTAAGATGTGGTCTCAGTTATTGATTCTCGGAAGTATTTCCAATTCAGTTTGATTCTTGTTCATGAATTCTCTACCTGCACCTATATTTTCGAGATTTTTACCTACTTTGTCTACCAATAGATTTAGTGTTTCTGTTTTAATATCTAGATCTTTGATCCATTTTAGTTTTCTGTTCAGTACATAGTGATAGGCATGGCTCTAGTTTTAGTCTTCTGCATATGATAGCCAATATTTCTCGCAACATTTTTAAAAGAGACTATCGTTCTTCCAGTGAACATGTTTGGTCCCTTTATCAAAGATACAGTGGTTGATTTAGTTTGTGGTTGTTGTTATATCTTCCAATCTTTTCCATTGATCTTCACTTCTGTTTTTATTCCAGTACCATGTTGATTTTATCACAGTAGTTTTGTTTTATAATTTCAATCCAGGAATTGTGATGCATCCTGCTGCTTATTACCTAGAATTGCCTTTGCTATTCTAGGTCTCTTCTGGATCCAAATAATTTTTTGTAGTGATTGCTCTAGACCTATGAGGTATATTAATGAAATTTTGATTGTGATGGTTTTGAATCTGTATAATAATTTTGGGAGAATGGCCATTTTCACAATGTTTGTTCTTTCTTTGCATGAACAAGGGATGTCTTTCCATATTCTGACTACCTCTAAGATATCATTTTTCAGGGTGTTATAATTTTCCTTGTATAGCTCTTTTACTTCTTTCATGACATTAATTGCTAAGTATTTCATTTTATTGCATGCTATTGTGAAGGGTGTGGCTTCTCTTACCTCTCTCTCAGTATTTTTGTTGCTAGTGTATAGGAATGCTATTGAATTTTGAGTATTGACTTTGTATCTGGCTACATTCCTGAATTTATTTATTATATCTAGGAGTTTTGGGGGGGTCTTCTATGTAAAGTATTTAACTTTCTTTTCTTATCTTTACTTCTTTTAATTCTCTCTCTTGTCTAACAGATCTGACTTGTATTTACAGTACTATGTTGAATGGGAGCAGTGATAGGTATTACACTTATCTTGAGCCTGATTTTAAGGTAAAGGCTTTCAGTTTTTAACCATATAATATGATGCTGGCTATAGGTTTTTCCTAGATGGCCAGTATCATATTGAGGTGAAGACCATCTATTCCAATTCTCTGTAAGGTTCTTATCATGAATTAGTGTTGGACCTTATCAAAAGCTTTTTCTGCATCTATGGAGATGATCATGTGGTTGTTTCTTTTGGCTCTATTGATATGGTGGATTACATTTATTGATTTACATGTGTTTTACCATCCTTGTTTTGCTGGGATGAATCCCACCTGCTCATGTAGTAAAATCTTTTGATGATTTGCTGCATCATGTTTGCCAATATTTTATTGAGAATTTTTGCATCTATGTTCATTAGGGAGATGGCCTACAGTTCTCTTTTTTAGTTCAGTCTTTCTCAGGTTTTGTACTAGAGTCATATTTGCTTTCAGGAATGACTTAGGAAGAATCACTTCCCTTTCAATTTCATTGAAGATTTTGAAGAGTGTTGGAATAAAGTCTTCTTTGTATTTCTTATAGAATACTGCAGTGAATCCATCTGGGCCTGGGCTCTTCTTTGTTGGAAAGGAATTAATTACATTTTCAATTTCATTAATAGAAACTGGGTTATTCAGCAGTGTTACATGTTCCTCACCCAGCTTTGGTAGTTCTTATGTGTCTAGGAAACTGTCTATTTCTTCTGTGTTATCAAAACTATGAGATTAGAGGTTTTTGAAGTAGATGTTGATGATCTTCTGTATTTCCAGAGTCGGTAGTTATTTCAACGCCTTCATTCCTTATTGCATTAATTTGAGTTTTCTCTTTTCTTTTAAAAATAAAGTTGGCTAGGGACTTATCAATTTTATTTGTTCTTCACAGAACCAGCTCTTTGATTCATTGATTCTTTGTATTGTTTTCCTAGTCTCCTTTGCATTAATTTATGCTCTGATTTTTATAATATCTCACCTTTTTGGCTTTGGGCTGGACTTGCTCTTCTTTTTCTAGATATTTGAGTTGTAACATCATGTTGTTCATTTGTGTTCATTCTGTCTTCCTGATGTGGAAACTGAGTACAATAAATTTTTCTCTGAGGACTGCTTCCATTGCATCCCACAAAATCTGGTAAGTTGTGATTGTATTTTTTTTTTGCTTGTTGATATTGTTTAATTTCTTATTTAATTTCCTCCATGACCCACTGATTGTTCAAGCATGTGTTATTCAATTTTCATATTTGTATGATATTTTTGATGTTGATTTTATCAATAGTTTATAGTTTCATTGCTCTATGATTTTATAATATGCATGGGATAATTTCAATTCTTTTGCATTTAATTAAATATGTTCTGTGTGATAGTACATGGTCTGTTTTAGATAATGTCCCATGTACTTCTGAGAAGAATGTATATTCTGATGTTGTTTGATGGAAAAATCTATATACATCTATAAAGTTCATTTGTTCACAGGTGTGATTCAGTTCTGATTTTTCTTTGCTGATTTTGTGTCTAGTTTATCTGCCCTTTTTGTCAATGGCATGTTAAAGTCTCATGTTATAATTGTGTTATTGCTTATTTGATTATTCATTTCTGTTAATACTTTCTTTGTATACCTGGGTGCTCTGGAATTTGTTGCATATATATTTAACATTGTTATGTCTTCCTCTTGAAGTTTTCCCCTAACTAGTATGTACTAACCTTCTTTATGTCTTTGATCATACTTCCATTCAAGTTCACATTGTGTGCAAACAGAATAGTTACTCCCAATTTTTTTTTTGTTTCCTGTTATATGAAGTATGATTTTCCATCCCAAGACTTTCTGTCTATGGATTTCAATTTGGGTTTGATGGATTTCTTGTAGACAGCATATAATTGGATATTGTTTTTTGATCCATTCTGCCAGTCTGTTTCTTTTGATTGGTGAGTTGAGGCCATTTACATTAATGCTTATAATTGTTATATATTGGTTTATTGTTGACATGTTATCTTTCTGCTGTTGTGTCTTTAGCTTTCCATTCTGTTTAATTGTCTGTCTTGCTTGGTGGTTTTATCTTGTGTGTATCTAGAATGACTTTCAGTATTCTTTGTAGGCTTGGTTTGGTGTTCATGTCATTTTTCAGCTATTTGTTGTCATTGAAGTATCTTACTTCTCCATCCATTTTGAAGAGCAGTTTTGATGAGTAAGTCAGGCTGGGTTGGAAGTGGTTTTCCTTTAGGATCTGAAATACTTCATGCTCTTCTTGACTTCATTGTTTGTCTTGTGATGTGTGCTCTGATTCTGAAAGGTTTTCCTTTATAGGTCATCTGTGTTTTTTCACCAACAGCTTTTAGGATTCTGTTCTTACATTGGCTTTCTGGGATGGTGATTATTATATGTCTGGGTGTAGTTTTTTCTGGTAATAGCTATTTGGAATTCTATATGCTTCTCTTATCTATATTTCAGTTTGCATTCTCATGTTTGGGGAGTTTTCAGCTATTAGTTCTGTAAATAACCTCTTGATACCATTTGGGATGTCCCCTTCTTCTTCATTTATCACTCCTAATCTTACGTTATTTTTCTTTGCATCATCTTGCAGCTGTTGATGTTATTTCCTGATTCTTTGTTATTTTTAAATATAATTCCTTTCATGTTCACTAGCTACGATGTTATTATCATTGTCTGAAATTCTATCTTCACTTCAGTTGAGGAGGTTTTGGCAGCTTTCAATAGAATTTTTGATTTTCTGTATATCGCTTTGCATCTGTTTGATGTATTCTTTTTTTTTTATAGTGTTCACTGTGGGATTCTATCTGTTGGCTTTATTTATGTGATTTATTAGCTGTGTATGCATTAAATGTGTTCACTATTACTCTCACTGCTTTTATTATTTCTTCTTTTATCTGGGAAATTATTTCTGATTTGAATTTCTCCACAGGTTCCCCTAGTTGCTTCTTTACTTCAGATGATATCATTTCAGTCATTTCAGTTGTATGGATTCTATTTTATTCTATGATCATGGCTCCTAGGCTTTCTTTGGATGTGTGGGATATTTGAGATTGCCTTTTTGTATAGCCTTTTGTCATTTTCCTATATTTCCTTGCTTTGAGTGGTGTTTCAAAGCCTCCTCTGGGTGTGTGGTAAATCACTTCCTATACTCTCAGGTCCTGAAGCACAGTGTCCCCCACAGGTTCCTGGTTCATTAAAGTGAAAGGCTGAAGCTGGATGTGGTGAACTCGGGCCTGCAGCAACTCTGTAGTCCCATTTCCTAGGGGTATGCGTATGAACTCAACTGCTGGGAGTGCTGGTCTTAAGCTCTCCCCAGGCCAGCCCAACTGGGTTAGAGTCCCCCTGTGCAGTCTGCATCTACTGAACTGTAAGAAGCCCCTGAGTGTGGTGCACATTGGCCCTGGAACCTCCTGGGCCCAGTCCAGTGTCCTGGTAGCTTGCTAGAAATGCAATCACCATGAACACAGGTCTCCATCTCTCCATGAGGCAGCCTTGGTCTTCTGGACTCACCTTGCACAGTCCAAACTCCCCTGCAGGTTTCTGCCTCCCTAAGTTGAGAGGTAGAAGTTGGGTTGGTGAACTGGGACCAGTGGAACCTCCAGTGGCACAATTCCCTGCCCATGCATA
>PVJX010038877.1:0-16071 GCA_004027295.1 Dolichotis patagonum
TTTTTTTTTTTCCATGCTTCTCCCACTAACCATTCGAAAGGAGTGATTTACACTAAGTTGGAAAGGGCTGGTAAGAACCAACCTGCTGTATTCTGAATTCACACTGTGCCGAGCCACTCAGGGACTTTTAAGTAGCATTTTATGACAAGTTCTTTTGGTCTCATATTACACCCCTGCTAGTGCATCCACAGCCCAGGCCCCACCTGCGGGCTTCCTCAGTCCTTCCACTCTCCCCTACAGGCTTCTTCCCACTACCCGAGGAACACACTCCCTGTCACCCCACAACACACATGCCACACATGCATGTGCGCACACATTTTAAAGCCCTTTCCTCCCTCAGCTCTCAGGTCAAATGTCACTTTTTCAGAGGAGAGTCCCCTGAGGCCCTATTCTAGGTCAAGCTCCTTTGAAGTCCTCATAAAAATATTCCTTCCTCTCCTTGAGAGCATTATCTCAGTTTGTAATTCACTGGCGTGATTTCTGACTGATGTCCAGTCTGTTCCAGATGCCAAGTGCCCTTAAAGAAAATTGTGTTCACTCCTCAGCAAACACCAGGTATCAAGCACACATACCTGTGAAATGAGCACGTCGAGCAAAACGAGCCTGATTTGCTCATTTTTATTACTCTCCACACATTTCTTGGCACAAAGAAGTCTAGCTTGGCCAGGCACACTGGCACATGCTGTTTATCCCAGGAATTAGGAGGCTGAGGCAGGACAACTGCTGTGAATTTGAGACTAGTCTTGGCTACACAGTGAGTTGAAGGCCAGCCTAGACTACCATAGCAAGACCCTGTCTTTAAAAAAAAAAAAAAAAGCAATTAAGCAGCACCTATGTGAATGCATATATCTCCTACTAATCTTTAAAAGTCTATTAAAAAGAGATTTTTACCAGGCACGAACTACAGATAAACAAGTTCAAGGTCAGCCTACACTATAGTAGGACCCTGTGCCTCAAGAAACCAAAAGAAAAAGAGATTTTTATTCCCACTTTGTAGAGATACAATAATCGTTACTCATAAAAACTCAGACTCTAACGAGATTCCTATTTGCAAGCTATTGCTTTTTTAAAAAAGACTTAGTAAGTTACAGGAGTCATCACTAATTTATTTAAGCAAAATGTTTCCTACTTACTAGCCTTTAAGGAATAGGCAAACCACAGCAGGTAAACTGGACAGCCTCCTAAACTTTGTGTACACACAGAGCAACGTAAACACAATATTCAACTTTGACAGCACTTGTACACTAGTGTTGTCTTCACAGCTTCTCAAAATGCAGAACTACCTAATTCTGCTACAAACATAAGAAAATTAGACTATACTCTTCTTTTCCACTAAGGACTACTTCATTTGTTTCCTCTCTAAATGAAAAGCCTCTGTCTCCCTGACATGGAAGCTTGCGTAAGAGCTCTTGTGCTGAGACTCCCAGTCAGTGGAGACAAACCATTCCAAATCCCACTGCCCACTCCTCAAAGTCAAAACTATGTGAGTTTGTAAACTGACAGATCTGCAGAGAAGAAATGACAATTAATGCAAGAGCTACAATTTCTCAGGTGTTCTGCGCATGAGTACATGAAAAACTGAACAAAAGGTTTTTCATGGTGTGAAAAAAATGAGACAATGTTAGATACATCCCACCCCATCTCCAGTTGCTACATTTTGCCGTCTTGGGCACTGCACAAGTCACTGCTTGGTCCCTGACAGCATCTCTCACTGGCCCAGTCTGGCACTGCTTCCTTTTGTCCTAAGCTCCATTCCACACAAAATCCAGGTCCTGGTTTCATAACACCCTGCATTTATCACAACAACCCTGTCAAGTTGAGTGCCATTAACAGATAATGAGAGGAGACAGCAGATGCAGTCAGGAGCAAAGCACTCCACACTCCACAGGCCTCAGCATGCAGCCAAGTGAGTTGACATCTGACTTTACCCTAACGGTTATAATTAAATCCAAAGTCTAGTTAAACTAACATTAAAGCTATGCCCAGGAACAGCCCACAGGGGAAACATGAAGTCTGACCTTGGCACCAGCAGAACAGGGCCCAGGTTATTCCTGACCCTCGACCTCAAACCACTACCCTGCCTGGCACAGCAAGGAGAGTCCTGGCTTTGTCTTCTAACAGTGAGACTTTGAGCCGACACAGAAGACCACCAAAGGGATCTGTAAGGGAATAAATTTAATATAAGACACAGAATTCAAAGGATTATTTTATAATATTCACCCAAAGAGCCAAATGCACCAGAGTGCAGGAGATCTGTCTACGTGCTAGAGACTTACAGAATCCAGCCGAGAGCCTGGATCCTGCAGCAGTGTCCTGCACGAGTCCAGCTGAAGACCTAGAGCCCATGGCAATGCCCTGCAGGAGGCCTGGAGCCCAGACAATGCCAAAGTCTGTATCAAGAACCTGCGCTGGGAAGGCCCAACGGTCAGCAGTGGAAGCCAGGAGGTCTGCATCAGCGGGGTGAAGGAGCTGTGCCAGGGGCTGAGGGGTCTGCCCTGGAGCCAGGAAGCGATGCTCGAGGTGAGGACCAGAGCTCCCCCACAGAGGACCGCAGCCATCCTCAGTGACAGCGAGGACCCCAGCTCCGCCGACAATGAGAACAGCTGGGTTCACATCAGGAAGCCAGCGTGACAAGCTTCTCCACCAACGGCCCACCATCTCCCCTCCTCTGGTTCTCCTTTTATGCTGCTGGCAGCAGTCCCCAGGTGCCTCCACACCCAGAGCCACGCTGACTCGGATCAGCTGGGTGTCCCAAGATGACCATGAGTTCATCCATCATAGGGAAGAAGACTGTTTCACTGTGACAACAGCATTCACCTAATAGTAACTGGTGCACCTGCCAAAATTCTAACTGTCAAGTTGAAACAATCAGAATTCTTTCCGACAGTGTTATCTAGGGTAGCCAACCTGAGTGCTGGTGCTCACCTGACTGCCCACTGTGGGCAGATTCCCCAAGTCAAGTACCAGCTCGACTACGGGTTCCTGGAGTAGCAGTCAGCTGTGCCTGCACGCGTGCCACGGGGAGCACATCAGAAGCCCACGGACCCAGGGTGTCCCACACACTACCTGCCTGCTTTCCGATTCACCAAAGGCACAATGAAACCTCTTTAGTCCTCAGAATCTCTTTAAAAAGAAAACTTTCAAATGTTTCTTTGTGAAGTCCTTTAAGATTTTTTTTTTTTTTTTTGGTACTAAAAATCAAACTCACGACCTTACGCTCGCCAAGCAGGCACCTGTGCCCCTGAGCTAAACCCCTAGCAAAATTTGTTTTGTAGAGTAATATGAAGTATGCTCCTACATAAAATCCAAACAATTCCAGTGAATGGCTGAAATCTCTCCCGGTTTTCTTCTAGAACATCTGTTACACACATGCGCACACACACCTAAAGAGCACACATATTCATTTGTCTGAAGGCTCATTTGTTTGGTTTTTATTTCATGAAAATGAAATCCTATTACCCATGCTATATAGCAACTTATTTCTCTCACTTTATCCCTGACTACAAACGACCCATTCCAACAGAGAGCTGCAGAGTATTCTAGTCTCACTACGTGGTTCAGGCTAGTTTTGAACTCACTATGTAATCCAGGCTGGGTGATCCTCCTGCCTCAGCCTCCCCAGTGCTAGGATTACAGGTGCCCATCACCGCACCTATACAGTTTCCTTTTAAAATGAAATTACATCCTAAAATGCATGTGAAATCAGAATTGGCATATTAAACATAAACTACTACTTTAGCTTTTAGCACTACTGAATGATTTATATCCATTTCTTTTGAGGGTAGGTAACTCACCTAAGCCTTAGCTCACAAGTCTTAAATACATATTAAAGTCAGGCCTGTACGAATATGATTTTTAGAAATAATATGCCTAATTACCTGTCCATTCATTTATGGTATTAATTTTCATACAATCAACATTTAAGAATTTACTCACATGGTTTCTGTAGGCAAAGAAACAAAATACAAAATAGTCAGTTAGGGTGGTGATAATTACATCATCAGAAAAACTTAGCAGAAAACCATGAACAGACGTGTTACAATAGTTAGGTAGATATTCCATGAGTACTAGTGAAGAAGAAAATTTTTATGTTCTTTAATGCTAGCATGCTAATATTTACTCATATATTTAGGAATAAAACATGTGAAAAGATTTTTTAAAAACCAGGATCTCACTATATAGTGCGGGGTGGCCTGAACTCACCATGTAAGCCCAGTAATCTTCCTGCCTCAGCCTCTAGACTACAGGTGTGAATTAGTTTCAGTCTAGGTAAATACAACTAAAATGAATATAATGGAACCTTTTTGTTTAGTACCAGGAATCGAACTCAGGACCTTGCACTTGCCAGGCAGACATCTGTGCTGCTACACTATATCCCCGACCCTATAATGGACTCTTAAAATCAAAACAGCTACAGATAATATCAGATTATAAGAATCAAGACAGAATGGCCATTAATAAAACTCAAGAGCACCTTCTCCTAGATTAAACATGCAAGCACAAAGCTGGACACCAATTAAAATACCGTCTTGTACTTCTCAGCACAGCCTCCAAGTATACATTTAAGAGCGATAAACTGCTACTAATTATTTCATGGGGTAAAAAAGTATCAACACTATTACTAAAATATATTCCAGAGGCCGAAAAAAACCCAGCAGAGGCACTAGAGGTAGATTTAGTTTGCAGGTGTGTGCAGCCCTCTCACAGATAAAGAGCATGAGAAAAGTCTGAAGGGGTGGGAGGGTGAGGGTACTACTCTCTACATAGCATGTGCTTTTAAAATTTTTAAGTACTTTCTCATTTCTACTTCAAATCTCACTAGGGGTCTCAAGAGTGTACAGAACGAATTATAATAGACTTCTATTAGTAGAATAGAAAAATACTTCCCGTGGACAAAATGAAGAGAAGTTGCTGATTTGGGAAAGTGAAGCGTTATAGGTTTAACACACAGTTCTGTGCAGGGGCTCACACCCGGACGACATGCTTAGGATGACACGTCTCATCTATCTTGAGCTTGTAACATGATAAGGAAGTGAGGAGACCCAGGCAAGTTTATCTGCTAGAAGTAAACTGGAGACAACTTAGACCCCCAACTGTAATAATTATACCAGACCCCAAACAGCCAGGTAAAAAGTATTCAAATTCAAAACGGAGTTTTGTCCTAATTATTACAGCATTGTGCCACCAATAAAATAAATAATTTCAAATCACATCACACATCTTTTCAGGAAAAAATACACTTCTAAATGTTTCAAAACAAATGCATACTATTTGCCAATTTAAACAAAGGTAGAATCATTGATCTAATAATTTTCTGCCTAAAAACCAACTGCTTCTCTAACCTCAGAAGATTCTAGTTCAAAGTATGCATTCGAACATGATCCAATCATTGGCTAAGGCAAAAATCAAAAGCCACAGTTTCAAAAATGTTCAACCTAAACAACACAGGGTGGTTTTTGTCTGTTCTTTCAGAAAGGAGTTTAGCACTGAGTGAGGTTGTCATTAAGATAAAGGCTGAACATCCAATTCTGGAGTTCAATTTTAATTGACCAGATAAACCAAATATTTAGGCTTTAGGAAACAAAATTTAGTACAACAGAAAACTCAGACTTACTTCAAATGTTTACATCATCTCATTAATTCTAAAAATAAAATCTAAACACTAGCTATCCCTTCCAATCTTCAGAGCAAGCTAAATCTACAGTGAAAAATGAAAGCAAGCCCTATCAGCTGCTTCTGGTATGTTTAAACGATTATAATGTAACTCATGTTCCTTCTCACAAGTGAAAGGAAATGCCTGCCAAATGCTTCCTTTGCAATCTCCCCAGAACAGGGCAAGTCCTTTAATGTGAGATTTTCCTGACATTCCAATTGTAGTCGCTGCTTAACAAACAGAGGCACATTGAAAGCTGGCTTGGTTCTATTAGTTTTTTTATTGCAGGCCTAGAAAAGAGCAGACATGAATCCTGTGCTATTTATATTTTTTGGAGCATTAATCCTTTTTTATAACACTCATGTACTTTAGAAAATTCAATAGTATTTCTTTTAAGTGAAAATAACCACAGAATATAACCACAACAACACTGGTCTTTTTCTCAGGAAGGTCAGAAAAGCTTTAAAAACAGGAGCTTCAGAGTCGCAGTTTGTAGTCAGGGGTTACAGAGGACTACAGTTTCATCTTTTCAGCCAATAATGTTTTTATCCACAGGGACAGGGCCAAAATGGTGGCCAAATAACTAGAAAAACTCATTACCCTGAAGTAAGATTTGTTATAGAATCTGAATCATAAATTTGTAAGATACCCTTCAAAATTAATAGGAGCTAATTTAATAACTGGACAAGGAGCAACTTGCCCTTTATAAGAAAAGCTGGAGAAAAACCACCCAAACACACCCTAAGAAAGCCTCTGTTTCTAGTCTTGGGGTTAAGAACTAATACAGTACAAGGCTTGTCACCTTATGCATGCTGTCTATTAAATACTTCATTTTTAATGATTACAGTAACATTAATCGTTGTGATCAAACATAACACTAGTAATTTCCTGGGATGTAAATTCTTTGTAGTCCCACAATGACCTCAAAGTCACAGTGATCCTCCTGCCTCAGCCTCCAGAGTGCTGGGATTACAGGCATGTGCCGCCCCACTTGGCCTGGAACAAACAACAACAAAAAAATCCTCAACAACGTCCCCCATCCTAGGGACTGAATGCAGCGCACTCTCACTGAGCTACATCCCAACCCTTTTTAATTGTTTACTCTGAGGCTGTCTCTTGCAATACTGCTAAATTGCCCAAACTGGACTTGAATTTGTTAGCCCTCCAGCTTCACTTCCCAGGGTGCTGAATTTATAGATGTGTGCCACCACAGGCTACTCAATTTCTGCTTACAAGGAAGCAAAGTTTAATAATTTTAAAATTCTAAGGCTGGGCGTGGTGGGGCACACCTGTAATCCTAGCACTCCGGGGGCTGAGGCAGGAGGATCACCAGGAGGCCAGCATGGGATACAAAGTGAATTCAAGGCCAGCCTGAACCAAATAAGAACTAATAATAATAATAATAATAATAAATAAAAGTTAAACCAGGAAGCTGAGGTAAGAGGGTCATGAGTTCAAAGTCAGCCTGGGCTACACAGGGAGACCCTGTCTCAAAACCAGAAAAAGCTAAAAAGAAATGCCTCTGGGAAGTGGAAGTAGGAGACGGAAGGGCTGGACAGGAACTTTTAAAACAAACTTTTCAGCATCATTTGATTTGTGTATTTCATGCACATATATTATCTCAAATAAATTAAAAATTAAAATTAAGGCGTTAGCTAGCTGTTGTGCTTTGTTTTTGTCCTAATGGCCTGCCGTGCGCCATGAGCCCTGCCGTGTGCGTGGTCACCTGGGAGGACAGCAGACGGGGCAGCCAGGACAGGCCTCGGCTCAGACTGACACTGGCCTTCCTTCACAGAGAAACTGGCACTGCATGCAGCCCCGGCCCCCACAGAGATTCCAAATTCAAGTCCCCGGGGCTACTCAGACTGAAAAACAAACGGCCTGGGACAGAGCACAGCGCCAGTGCCCGCCTGAGTTCCATTCCCCAGTACCACCCAACAGAACCGTAAGACACTGAAAAAGTGATACAACAACCAGTCACTACAACTTCAGCACCCATGAATGAGAAACATGATGGTACCATCCTACCACCGAAATGTACCATCAGTGTCCACATTTTTAATGTATTACAGTCAAAGATACATTGTCTTTAACTCTGCCAAAATACTCGCCTCACTTCAAGCACAAACCACCATTCTTGCCACTGTGAAGCAGTTCTGAAGTCCTCTTTCCTGAGTGCCTTCACAAGGTATGATCAAAAACATGGGGAGCGCTGCTCCCAACCACCACCCAATGGGAAAGCAGGCTTATGAAACCGGACAGTGTGGCTTCATCCACCTCACTCACAAGATCTAGCACTGTGTGACTTTTCACTCTTCTCCAGAGACAGAAGGATCATGAAGGTAAACATTTGCACCAGGTCAGGACATTAAAGCAATCATGACAGCACATTCATGAAACACAACTTCCAGAAATGCTTCAGAAAGTGGCAGGAACAGGCTATGTCTTTTACTGGAATAATTTCTCAAATTTAAACACTCAGTGGATTTTTCGATCATACCTCATATCACTAATTGAACAACTATAAAAATAGAGAATTCCAGCATTCAGGAGGCTGAGGCAGAAAGATCAGTATAAGTTTAAGATCAGCCTGAACTACACAGTGAGACTCAGTCTCAAAAAAAAAAAAAAAAAGATGAACCACAGACAACACATTCATAGCTGAAAGTGTATGGCTCAGTGGTAGAGCTGCTTAGCATGCTTGAGGCCCCAAGTTCAATCCTCAGCATCACCAAAAAAGAGACAAAAGATGTAAGCTACAAACAAAAATAAAAATATAGCATCTTGATTTAAAGAGCTTAACATGGGTTTTTTTTTTGGGGGGGGTGTTTTGAGACAGGGTCTTGCTATGTAGTCCAGGCTGGTCTTGAACTTTTGGCGATCCTCCTGCCTCAGCCTCCTGAGTGCTAAGAATTACAGGTGTGCGCCACCACACCCGACAATCAGCAAAAGATTTTCTTTAACAGAATAAAATGGATAAAATGAAGAAAAATTGAGGGTGTTTTAAAGGGTTTTGAGGGTGTTTAAAGCTAATGATTAGGTCAACCAACTGCGGTAGTTTTCAGTATCTCTCAAACACAACAGCTTGCATTTGAGAATACTACTGAATTTTAATTTACTGTTTTGTCAATAAAAAGTATTTCCCATGTATTTCACAAGTTCATTAATAATCCTCTAAGAAGACCTAAATTAAAGTTTGCCAAGCAGTTTCTCATGAAACAAAATATGCTTTAGTTCTGATTTGTTAGAATTAAATTTACCAAGTGGCAAATCAAGATGTGGAAACACGCTTTAAAGGTTATACTTTGAAAGTATTCAGTGACTCAGACAGAGGTATCATTAGGCAGCAGCAAAACAAATACTGGGATACCTATTTCATTTGCCATCTGTTACGTTTCAGATGGATGACTACAATGACTACTAAGAACTATTAGGATAAACTTTGAATAGAAACAGACATAGACTCCCTAGATTTCCATTAGAGGACTGAAAGGTAACCAGAATGGATCCCCTGTTCAGTGTTAGAAGTGATCAAGAGTCCAGTAATTCACCTAGAAACCAGTACTGCACGACTATGTTGCGTGCACTTAGTGTCTGTGGGAGTGCTAACATGTGCACTCTAAGTGTGACTAAAGAGTCGATTAAGTAGCGGGAAAGAGCTTGCAGCAAAAATTCAAACTAAAAATAATTCCTTTACAGGAAAGCAGTACCAGAAAAGCTGGCTAAACTACAATCGAGGTTTGTGCTTCCAGTTTCAACAGTAAACACAGTTGTTAAGAGTGGTTAACGCACAAGACTGTAAGCGCATGCAGTTTCAAGAGAGAAACGTGTTTTACCAATGGTCCCCTTGCTACATCCTCCATCTCCCCAATCCTAGGGAATGTGAAAGAAGAACAAGAGCAAACACAACATACAAAAGACAGTAGGCTCACCTTAGCAAGTGTTGGGTCTTAATGTAAATTCCCCCAAATTATAAAATCTAAAGCTCTTCTATTCTACAACCTTATCGATTGCTTCCTTCCACTGTTGGCTAGCCCCCACTCAAGCTGAGGCAGGATCCCTGCTTCCTAAATCACTGAATTGCCTAGACTAGGCTTGAATTTGCAATTCTCCTGCCTGGTGTCCCAGCCGACCTCCCAGAGGGCTTGGATTACAAGAATGCACAACTGTGCCTGGTATGTCTCCTATTTCATAAGAAAAAAGCAAATGGAGTGAGCCCAATGGACCTGACATGAAGCAGGGCACAGTTAGCTGAAATTTCATTGCTCTTGTTGCTGGCTTTTGGTTCTGGGGGTAAACACTCACATAATTTCATTGCTGCATTTTTCGGGGTGACATTTTTCCGTGATAACTAAGTGCTCTATCGCTGAACAGCACCTCCGGCCCCTGGCGCCCTGAAGGGCAGCCCTTCTTCCTCCAGCTCTACACTTGCCACTGGCTGACCACTGGGGTGGTGGTGAAAGGCTCAGGGGTGGGGCCAGGTGGCCCCGGACGGTCTCCCTGCTCTGCACTCACTAACCTTAGCCTGCTTCCACAGGCTCACCTCTCAGTCTCCATGTGCTTCTGCTGCTTCTGGGTTTGTTTTTATTTATTTTTTTTGTTTTGTACCAGGGATTGAACTCATAGCCTTGTGCCACTGAGCTAAATCCCCAGCCCCTCCACATGCTTCTTTTCTGTTACAGAAGGTCAGTAGATGAGGACACCAAAGAATGTCAGTAAAACCCCATCAGTGCCCCGCCCACAGGAAATGCCCAATAATGTGGGCGTTTAGAACACTGATCAAGGGCTCTGTTGGGGGCTTATTGCAAGAGCCTGGTTGAAACAGTCAGCCCACGGCTAAATCTCCCCTCGATGAGGTCAGTACACAGTTGTAACTCGCCACCGGGCTCTTCATTCTCGTTCCTGTGGACGCGGCATGACAGGGAGACGGGGGGTGGGGGGGCCTGCAGGTGGAGCAGCTGCCACACAAGGCAGGGCCCATGTCTGTGCAGCGCGGCCACAGGCCCTCTGCCCCTCCTCTCCCCTGTCAGCGCTCCCACTGCAGAGTGCGCTGGAGCCACACAGCGGCCAAGCCAAGTCAGGACACTATGCTCTAACCATGCCAGCCAATGATTTCCACGGGCCACAGCCACCATTAAAGGGTTCTTCCTGTTCCAAATTTACATCCTTGAAGTCTTACTAAATATGTAAGGGGGCTCAAAGTATGTTAGAAACAAAGAGAAGAGGGCTGTTAGCACACTTTCAATACGCACCTTATCACATACTTACTACAGCAAGACTAAAGCAGTGAGTGACTGGAATAAGAGCAATTTAGCTAACACAGAGGGCTAAAGTGACAGATCTGCCTCTTCTTCGTCCAAGTTAGAGGTAAGACACATCTATCAGGGAAAGGGTTTCTACGGTCACAAGTACTATATTCACATCACTTTCCTCATTTCTCTTTTCTCTAGACCACCAAAAACAGTCCTGGCAACAGCTCATGGATTAAACACTGCCAGTTTTCAACCCTCCAAAAGCACAGTGAAATGCTAACCCTGTCTCTACCACCTCCCTAGAGAGCCAATCACACCCTTGTGCCATTTCTCTGACCTCCACATAATTCTACTGCTACATTTCACACACAGAACGCTTTTCTTATAAATTACCCTTCACTGCCACATGAAGCTCTTCACAGCACAGAGCACATTTTATATCTGTATCTTCCTCAATAAATTATTTGTTCATTAAAGAAACTTACTTGGGGGCCGAGGATTTAGCTCAATGGCTTAAGCGCCTGCCTGGCAAGCACGAGGTCGTGAGTTCGATCCCCGGTACCAAAAAAAAAGAAACTTACTTGGCCTACCATGTGCCACGCACTTTACTCATTTAACAACACGTAAAAAGCACTGCTCTAAGCACTTGGAATATATCTGTGAAAAACATAAAAAGGCTCCTGGCTTCAGGAACCTTACAGTCTGCAGGGCGAAACTAGAGTTTTCATAACCCTCTACACGGCACATCCAAGATGCTGAGGACCAAGTAGGAGAAAGCAGAGCAGCATCAGGCAGGTAGATGAGTGTGCACAACAAACGGTACTGGCGACAGCACTAAAACAGCTGGTCAGAGATGGGCTCGGTGGGAGGCAGCCAGCAAAACCACACACAATCTCTAGGGAAGGGCACTGCGGGCAGAGGAAACCACTGGGACAAAAGCTTGCCTAAGACTCAGAAACAAGCCCTGCACGGTGGCACACCCATGATCCCAGCACTCAGGAGGCTGAGGGGGGATGGCTGCAAATGCAAGACTAGCCTGAGCTGCGTATTAAGTTTAAAACCAGCCTGGGTAACAGGCTTTTTTGAGACCATGTCTCAAAAAAATTTTTAATTAATTAAAAGGACAGGTGGTATGATTCAGTGGTTTACCACTTCTAGGTTCCATCCCCAGAAGAGCACTACCCCTGCCCAAAAATTCTAGCAAATATGTGTTCCTTTTTAATTGTGTAAGTATGTGAGACAGGTCTCTCAATACTGTGACTACCAAAACTCAAAACTAAACCATCTTATGTAAACCTTCATCCCTGACACTTTCTGCTTTTCTTTCCTCTCTGCACCAGGAATCAAACTCACGACTTCACGCTTCCCAGGTAGGCGCTGTACCACTGAGCTGTATCCCTGACCTGTTACTGTTTTTCTGTTTTGTTTTGTTTTTTGTTTTTAGGCAAGGTCTCTTTGTAGGGCAGGCTGGCCTTAAACTGCCAGCAATCCTCCTGCCTCCGTTTCCCAAGTGCTGGGATCACAGGTGTGCACCACCACACCTGGCTCCTCACCTGCCCCTGGCTTGGCAGCAAGGGCCAGAGCCTATTACCGAGGGTCTGTAAGGAGATTTTCTTTTTCACAATGAGTAATCTGCTTTTACAAATATATTCTGTGGAGTTATTTGTTAAAGTTCATTATTTCATTTTTATTATTCTTTAATAGCTACCCTCCACATGCTCCAAGTGACATGGGCTTTTTCATTTCAGAAATGATAAACAGTAACTCCCCAGCACCACACTGGTCTGGCGGTACAAGGTATGGCCACAAACAGCTCTGAAATAAACCAAAATGGTGGGAACACATTTGAACCTGGTTGGATCTGGCTTCAGTGTTCCCATCTTATTCCTGCTATGTATGTAGGTGCTATCAATGCAGGTGGTCTCGGTCCTGGCAAGAAAGCTGTGCTACTTCTGTAAATGCTGCTTCTTGGGATCTGAGGACAGGGCACAGTGTGTTTAGAAAGCTCCTCTCGAGACTTTACTGTACAATTAATTACAGGCACACTACACTTGCCTCCCCAGTTAGTGTCAGTAAAGTGTGACCAGTATTATACCGGTGTACATCAAACACCTAGAACCAGGGGACTAACCTAGTCTAAAAGCCCTTGGGACAATTTACTGAGACTTAAAAGGTGATGAGAAAATTAGGGAGACTGTACTCCTGACAGAGGAAATCCACAGACAATAGGCTGCCTGATAAAAAAAACTTTGCTCCCTAGCTCTCCCTCCTAGGTAACCAAAGCAGGCCAATTTCCCAAAACAACACTCAATTTTACCAGGAAAGCTCAAGAAACAAATGACCATCCTACTATTCTCCAACCAGAGAAAAAGAATTGTAACATGATGGGTCAGATTCCCAACCCGGATTACACCCCGGTTAACAAGCAAACAGGGTGATCGTCCTGTGTAAGAGGCACTCTCTGTGCTCATTTCATCAGAGGCATTCCCAAGACACACAAGCGAAGGGCTCTACCACCTGTCGCTCACCCCTCTTGCCACATGGGAGCTGGATAAGTCATCAAAAGGTGGTCAGCAAGAGAATGAGCACCAGCTTTGCTTCTGTCAGATCACTCTGGCTGTGAGCGTGGAGAAGCGGCTGAGTGCATGAGTGGAGGGCACCTACTGTGATGCTTCAGTAAGAGATCAAGCCGGGCCTGCACCTGGCTCCCCACAGCAGTGAGGACAGCATCAAGAGAGTGAGACCGCACAGGCGACACAACCAGGTCATGATTAAATGGGGGAATCCGGAAAGTAAGAAAAAACATGGTGACCTTTTTTAGATGTGCCTTACAAAACACAGGCGGCACTCAATTTATAACTCCAGTATGTTCCCAAATTCACTGTAGGTTATTTAAAATTTACATCTCACACAATTTTACAAAGTAGAATTATAGTTCCAGGATAGGTCACTAACCTACCAAATCCATAACAGGCTGCTGTGTATCTGCTTCACTGAAAAATTACAGAAAATAACATTGCTGAATATCTATGAAATTCTTGAATAAGAACCGTTTCTATTTTTAATGTTAGTAGCTGAGCAAAAACAGACTGATGAAAAAGGAGCTACTTACAGAGGCTATCAGTGAGTCTGCAGGGTATTTTCTCAAGCTAAGGAGAAGTTCTTTATGATGAACATTTTTACTTTAAAAATATGCAGCTTTGTTTGGCTTTGAGCAGTATTATGAGCTTCCCTGTCTATATTTAAGCAGCCATAATCAGGGTCAGTTTTTTGGAAAAGAAGTATTTTCCTGAGGTAACCACGGAAGAATTAGAAGACAAAGGCTAGACACAAGGTACTGCCTGATGTGAAGTGTAATTTAAAAAAAAAAAGGAGGCTGAGAGTAAAGGAGTAACCGAGAGTATGTCAACCCCAGCAGAGGGAAAGGCTCTTCCCTGACAGCTTCCCCTGAGGCACCAACCGGACACAGGAATGACAGAGGTAGCGGCTGTAGCATCATTAGCAACTGTACACACCCAACCCTAAGCCTCTCAGGTCTCAACAACTTCCGCTTTTGCAGTCTGTCTCACCCTCAGGACACGTTCCCACTCGGTCCTACTGAGACCTGATTTAGAACCTTTAACACAGCATCAAGACCCAGGGGCCTCGGCAGACGCCTGTCCAGTGACGGTCAGCCACCTCTGCCACAGCCTCCCCAGACATTCCACTACCACTCCCCCCTTCCTGCTTGCGCTGTCTACAAGATTGGGTACAAATCCCTGAAAAGAGAAAAAATATGAGAAGAATTCAGATTATATAAGGCAAAACCAATCTTCTGGGTTCTTCTATGGCAATGTATGTTAATAGAAAATGTCACAGCTCAAATATAAATCAAGAAAATTCTAAAGTGTTATTTTCTCATCTGTTTTTCTTGAAAATGACTGAAATAAAATTCCACAATTCAGAACAGAAATTTTCAATTCTTTCAAAAGGAATCATTTGTAGTGACTGTCTTCAAGGAGGTAAAACTGCCAAAATGCAAATGGAGAGTGTCTGCGGACATCTGCACATTAGTGCAGTTAAGTCTGTAGCCAGGTGTGGTGGCTCACACCTGCACTCCCGGTACTAGCCCTACGGTAACCCCAGCCAAAGCAGGAGAATCATGATGCGCTCAGGGGTACACTGGGCTACCTAGTGAGTTTAAAACCAACCTGGAAGACACAGCAAGACTTTGTCTTCAAAAGCAAGTAAAAGCAGAATCAATGAGTAAATCTTCTCTATGAACATGCACTGCACACCTGCATAGCCAGGTACAGCGGGTTGGGACAGAACAGGCCACAAGACCAAGACCAAACAGCCTGACTTGTCCCTTGATCCACTGCAGGTCCGCAGACCCACCTTCACATACAGCAGGAAGGGGAAAACCTAGTCTGAGGAAATCAGTTTGAGCCCACTGTTGCTTAATTAGGACACCAGACTGTAGTGTGGCCCCTGTACAAGTCATTCCTTTGCTCTCCAAGCCTTTCAGGAAATCACTGCTTTGTATCAGAGAAGATGGGGAGACCTTAACTCCAGCCCGTCTACCTGCAAATCCAGGCACCTAGAAGGTACTGGATTGCTTGGGGTTGGGGGACAGTAGTGTCTGGTCCAGGAGTGGCTGGCAGTAGGTATGAAGGCATCTGTTTGACACAGCTGACCAACTTCACCCAGACAAACTAATTCTGGACAATCATCCTTCCTGTCCACCCCTCCTCACAAGCTGCACTAAAGCCCTGGTTGTAAGAAGATGTTAACCAATGCTTACCTTCTCATGGAGCTTACACAGACCCTGCACTCAGAGCTGCCTGAAAAGGAACCTCCTTCCTCAGGAACTCTTCCATCCTTAATCCTTAGCTCAGTGAGGAGCGCTGCACAGTGGCAGAAAACAGACTACACACTCAAGGGAGACTTTACTGAAAAGGTAACTGATGAAATCATCCATTAAAAAATACTTCTTTAACATGATTTAAAATCTTTTCTGGGGCCAGGGATTTAGCTCAGCGGCTCAAGCACTTGCCTGCTAAGTGTCAGATTGTGAGTTCAATCCCTGGTATGGGGGTAAAAAAACTCCTTTGTGCCAGGTTACCCACCTGTAACCCCAGCACTTTGGAAAGGTAATCTGGGAGGACTGTGAGTTGGCTAAATAGA
>PVJX010038878.1:0-16055 GCA_004027295.1 Dolichotis patagonum
ACATCGTCAATGTGTGGCCTCCTGTGTCACCATGTGAGGGGAAGAAAGTAAGGATTACACTAAGGTAATTTTTATTGGCCAACTTTTGCCTGTGTTACCTCAATCCAAACTTGCAAGACAGCCCTACCCAAATATGAAGGAGCCTAGGAACCATCCTCTTCCAATCCAGTGGTATCATCTCTGCTACCACACACCGTTTAGATGACCAAGCCATGCCATTCTTCTTGCCACACGGGCACACTCATCCTCATTTCTAGGGAGACACACCAGGTCCCACTCCGTCACTGCATTCAGGATCTCTGTATCTCACAGTTTTCTCCTTCAGAATCAGGTATCAATCCTAATGTTCCTCCTACGACTGGACTACCACCATCCCCATACCGAACACTGGCCTAAAGCAGAAATAACAAAATTCTCATTGACAGGGCATTGGCCAGCTCCTTCCTGGGAGACTGGCACTGGGACAGTCCCCTTCCCTGACTAGAGGTGGGTCCCTGGTCCGGCTATGACTCGACACCAGAGGCCACTTCCTGTCCATTTTGCTCCATGGCCCAGGCTTCTCTTGGAAAGGTTTTTTCTCTTTTGTTATCTTTGCCCTTTCATTTTTTTCCCTGACTACACTGAAAGTGTTCTTAGGGACCTCAGCCCTCTCCTGGGCACTGTCCAATGTAGGGAGATTTTTCCTGCTCATGAGATCCTAAAGGTTGTTTTAAGTTTGCTACAGTGAAAGGATTATGGGGTGTATGGCAAGGTTGACTTCATAATTTCTCTAGCAACAATTTTCTCAGAAATTTAGATCTGATCTTTTTCCTCCACTCAGACCCTGTGCCAGTGACTACATTCAAATCCTTCCCTAGAAGTAGCTTCCACATTGCTTTTTTCTTCACTTGCTTATCCTCTTGTCTCTACTTCGGGCTACCTTCAGGCCTGCATGAACAATAGATGGAACAGCCGTTGCTTTAATCTGATCTGGCCGCAGGCACTGCAGCATCACTCTCCAACCAAGACTTCTCCTGAGCCTCTGCTATTGAAAGTTGTCTTCACCCTTATCTCTTCCAGTCTGGAGTATAAAAGCAATGGGCTCTTCTAGCCCTGCTAGCTCTGCATTTCTGGATTCTCTCACACCTCCCTTCCCATTTCTGCTTGCAAAGGGCTCTTTCTTCCTCTCCCCACTTCTCTCCCTTTCTCTCTCTCATAACACATGACCCAATACTGCCAAGGACAGTATTTTATTCACAGTCTGTCTCCCACCCACACACACACACGCTTGCCCTCAGCCCAAGAGGTATGTGATATGCCCGTAAGGTTATCACAAGTAACAGTTTTACCAAGGTTTTGCTAACACATAAAATGGTTTACCATCTTTCTGGCTTCTCATACTGGTTTCCGCACCACCTGCTGCCCGAACACGATGCTTGCAGCACAGAGCTCAGTAGGCTGCAGTAAATGCCTAGTTCATGTACTACCACACTATTTCAGCTGCGGAGAAACCACCACCAAACCAAATGTAGAGCCAGGCCCTCCGCAGAAAGCCAGAGGTATAGCACGTCCAAGTGCTTTTCAGTCCCCATCTAGACTTCTAAAGATGCCACCTGTTGCCCCCACATAGTTTAATAAGTCACCTATGCAATCAAGCCCTAGGGAAGTATGCTATCAATCCTGCCATTTAGCACTATCTTGTACTAGAAATTCCCGGGGCTCCTAACACAGATCTACAAAGCTAGGCCTGCTGTGAGGGGTAGCTGGAATTCCTGCCCTCTCCACCTACATGAGAAAGGCCTTAGGAGAGATACCTTGGCTCTTCTGCAGTCTCCACATGAGCAGCCATCTCTAGCCATAAACCCTCGCTTACAGCTGTGAACAGAGCAGAACAGGCAACACATTGAGGTGGACCAGAATCTGAGAGGAACTGTTTGCTCGGCAGAGGTGAGTAAATCCTATAAGCCCGCAGGGTTTGCCCACAGGGAACATGCAGCATTAGGAGGCTCAGAAAGTCTCTGGAAAGATTTTGCTGCAAACATTCCCTGGGGAATTAGCAGAGTCTTGAATCTGCCCACTGGCAAAAGCACCCTTTCTCTGTCTTCCCCAGGAGTCCCCAGGTTGTTCTGTTGTTTTCATTTGATGCTGAAGAGATTCAGTCATCATTTCAAGCTCTATTCTTTCCCTGGAGAAGAAACAGTCCATTTACTTTCTCCCCTTGCTCTTCCTCCTTTTTCACTTTAGAAACTCGGAAACTTTCCATATAGTAGCCACATAACAGCTCTCCTAATTTTACTAATGATGACAAGAATGAGGGGCATTCAAGTAAAGCCATTGGCTTAGTCCTTAGGGTGTTAAAATGGCTCAAGTTGGATAAGACAGCATGATAAGACAGGACTCTTGCGTTCTGGCCAGTTGCTGTATCACCAGAGTCCTAGCGCTCACACAGAGTATGATCATTTACTGGACCAACTGGGTCTATGGTAATTGCTCTAATCTAGCCCTTTTCATGGAGTCTTATAAATGGCGGGTAAAGGGGGTTTCTGAGGCACTCTGTGATGACTGACAACTACTGCAGGATGCTACTGGGGTGGAGGGGATCTGAAGACTGGCTGGCAGGGCCTGTTCCTCCAAGAGTCTGCTTTCCCCTGGCTGTCTCTGATTTTGTTCTCTTCCACTCTGTCTAGCTTCTTCTACCGAATACTGTATACCGAGTTCGGTACTGTGGTACTGAATACTGCTATCCCGGATTGTGGCCCACGATGCTTTGTCCAGACTTCTGCACACCATGACCTCTGCAATTGTCTCACAGTATTTCAGGTTTATATCTTGAGGGAGTGGCAGAGAGAAGTAGACTGGCCCTTGTAGTAGTTTTCTAGGGCTATGATAAAGTACAGCCAATAAGATGGTTTAAAGCACAAACATATATTGGCCCAGGGTTTTGGAGTATGGAAAGTCAAAGATAAATGTATTAGTAGGATTGGCTGCTCCTGAGGGCTGTGAAGGCCTGTGCTCTGGACCTCTCCCCTAGCTAGTTGACCAAGAATTTTTGGAATGCTTTTGCTTATCAGTGCATAACTCCAATCCATGACTTCTTCTTCTTCACATGTTGTTATTTCTGTTCTCTGTCTTCATGTGAAAATTTCTGCCTTTTATAAGAACTACAGTTTTGGGTTGTTTTGTTTTGATTAAGCATCCACCCAGTCCAGTATGACCTCGTCTTAACTTATCTACATCTGAAATAACCCTATTTCCAAATAAGGTCGTAGTACAGGTACTGAGGATAAAGACTATTACATACAGAACCCAGCACAGGAGGCTGAGGCATGAGGATTACTGTGAGTTCCAGGTCACCTGAACTCTCATCAAGATCCTATCTCAAAAAGGAAAAAAAAATCATTCATCTATCAGGCAGGAGACTCCAGGGTGGGAATTGGTGGGTAGCCCACAGAAATTCTGTAGGAACTCTATCATCATAACAGACCCAGCCTAATAAAAAGGGATATATCACATTAAACAAAGGTTGCAGGGGGTATTGGTTGCTCAATTAGTGCTGAGGTTTTAGAACAAAGCTGGAAAGTCAGGTAGCTCTCCCCCTGACAGAGGTACCAGTTACAAAGTGAAACAGCCTCCCAGTAGGCTCTGGAAATCAGACTCAGCAACCACAGGACTCATTTCAGAGGTGACAGGGGACTCCCAAGTCCCCCCTACCTGTAGTCAGTCTAATGGTAGAGGTCACACACTGTGAGGCTAGAATGGTGCCTGCAGGGGCTCAGGACAGACTGGGAACAAGTCACTGGGAATGATGCTGTCCCTGCCAGCGCTGGAATCTGTGGGTCTAGGCGCCAAGGGGAGGCTCTCTTTCTCTCAAGCAGAAACTGATTCTTGTTCCTGCATCACACAGAATCACTGTGGGCCATGGTTACACTGACCACTTAATACATGGATGTAGAATAGAGAGAAACATTTAGAAAGGATCCCAACATAGCTAGGTGATAAGGAGAATCTGTGATGAGCAAGAGAATTTTGAAATGGCACTTAAAAATCAGATCAGACAGGCAGATTCAGTAAGCTGCGAGCTGGCTGGTATTTCCACACCCCATACCCATCACCTTCACGGAGGTCTCCACTCTCTGCTTCCCAGCCATGAACTCATCTGAACAACCCTCAAGTCTGGTTTTAGGAGCCCCACATGATAACTGGGGAAAGCGAGGTGGATATCATTTAACTGGACTGTTCCATGGTATAGGACAAGACTAAAAACCCTCAAGTAATTTCTGTCCCTCTTCTAGGTTTTTAGTTTGCTGTTAATGGTGCTGAATAGTTTCAGCAGGGCAGTGCACATGTGAGTGCTGTTTGTCAAGGAAGGCAGGAAGGCAGGAAGGCAGGAAGGCAGGAAGGCAGGAAGGCAGGAAGGCAGGAAGGAAGGAAGGCAGGAAGGAAGGAAGGAAGGAAGAAGGAAGGACGACATTAATAAATGCATAAGAAGGTCACCCTACCTAATCCCCTAGGTCCTCTGGGTCCCCCTGCCTTTGCTCCTCATTGTCTTTGTTAGAAATTCACTGCTTTCTTCTATGCTCCTGGGGTGGCGGGGGTGGCTCTGGGACAGAAGGAATAATTAATTCCCAGACTCTGCCATCCCTTTGTCTCAAGCACAGCGCATCCTCCTGTCTTTCTCCTCTAGAGATCAAACTCTTTTATCCCTTTTTCTATTTTCCTTTGATGCAAGCTTCATGACTGGGAGGATGTGCTTGTTAGTTGCTGTTCTAAAGTCTTGGAGGTCATTTCAGTCCCTGTCTCTGTAGGAAGGATGACTTTGGAAAGACGCAACTCCCCAGCCTGCCCTACCTCCGCTCTGCTTGTTTGTGTTTGCATCTGTTTTCAGTAGTAATTGTCCTATATATGAAAATATGAAACCTCTCTTTGACAGCTGGGGGTGTCTCTGACACAGGAAGGCGTCATTTGGAGAGAGGAGGGGAGATGTGCAGATCGGAGGCCACTGTTCCTTGCGGCAGGAGCCTGTGAGCATAGCTATGGGCTGCTGAGGGTGGGCCTGGGAATTCAGTGGGTTTGTATGTTTCTGTTTTGCGTTTTGCCACATCTGCAGGGCTGGATACCATTAAGCTACAGGCACCACCTTCTGTTTAGTCAGAATCAGCAGTTGTCAGTGTCAGAAAACAGGAGAGAGAAAGAGCAGAGATGGAAGGAAGAAAAAGAAAGGAGAAGAGTAGAAAAGGCCCTCAAAAGGTGGGGAAAAGTGAAATAGAAAGCCAGAGGAGGTGGCGTATGCCTGTGATCCACCACTCTGCAAGGTGGAGGCTGCAGGATTCCAAATTTGAGCTCAGCCCAGGCAATTTAGTCACTTAGCAAGAGCCTGTCTCAAAAATAAAATATAAACAAAAAGGTTGGGGGTATGGTTTGGTTTGAAGGGTCTGTGTTGTATTCCTAGTATCAGGAAGGAAAAAAAAAAAAACAGAAACAAAAACAAAAACAAGTAAAGCAGAAGACTATAACTATAGGGGCGAGAAAACCCAGGAAGAGAAAGACAGGAAAACAAGGAGGCACCAGTGGAGTACTTGGTGGATGGGGTAATTACCTGAGTTGGGCTTTCGCCTAAAATCTGGAAATCCTTCTGCCATTTTTGCTGATTAAAACCCCAGAGGTGCATAGAGAGCTGCAGGCTCCCCACTCGTCTCTGCAGGCTGCAGTAGGGACCCTGCAACGGCTCCCCGCGCCAGCAGCTGGGCAAAGCTTCGAGGCAAAGGCGAGAAGTGAAAGCTTCCTGCCGGCTGGCCTGCTCTGTGGCTGCCTGTCGTCAGTAAACGTCAGTAAACGTACACCATGGTAAAAGTGATTCTTGTGCTCCCCCACGGACCAGCCAGGCCTCCACAGCCCTGGCTTGTTCCTGCCCCAGCAGTAGAATCAGTTCAGCCCAAAGCCCCACTCTCTGCCCCCACACATCTCTCTCCTCCCTCCTCCTTCCATTCTGTTTCCTGTCCTGAGAGTTCCTTGTCACCGCCACTCCCACGCAGTCCAACTCTAAAGGCCATCATAGCCTTATGGCTGCAAGTTGAGGATCACACAGGAACTTCAGGACAAGTCTGCTTCACGACAGAGAAGCCCTCAGGTAGAGAGGTTCACAGGAGCCAGCCTGGGCTTCTCCCCAAGCTTATGACTGGGAAATTCTCCTGGATCACTGGCCTCTCAGCCACCGTCAGGCCCCAGACTTGGGGAGGACAGCTGGCCCTCCCTGGCCCTTCCCCAGAGCTGCTGGGCTTGCCTGTGTAAACCCAGAATATCACACTCAACCAGGGCAGCTGTGACTAGCTTCTGACCGCAGAGCAGAACTACATGCATCCAGGGTTTGCTGCGGTGGCCCTGGGTCACCTGCTGCCTCCTTTCCAGTCTGAACACCTGCTGCCTACCAGGCACCTCCTGTAGCCCTCGGTGGAGTTGGGGAGGACTCCCCTCAGTCCTGGCCTGCCTTGGCAGCTGACTCTGCAGAAAGGGGACGGTTTGTCAGGAAGACAAGTGCCATGTGTTTCTATCTACATCACACTTAGCTGACAGAGCCACAGCAAAGTTCCTTGACTTTCCTCAGAATGGCCTGGCCACACATGAGGTGCACAGAGGAGCAGTTCAGAGTCATCTGTCAATCCCACCACCCTGGCAGGAAGAAGAGGCAGGAAGGCAGGAGGGTAGGGCATGGCCAGATCTGGCTGCTTCCACCTTGAGTCTGTCTTAGTTATTTTCTCTTGCTGCTGAGACAAAACACCGATACCCAAAGTTAAGGAAGGAAAGGTTTATTTAGCTCACAGTTTGTTGAGGTTTTGGTCCATAATCAGCTGGCCCCTGTGGCAGAAGGGCAACAACTCATGGCCATGGAAGGCAACAAAAACAACAACGTGGGTGAGAGCTTCTTCTCTTCCCTTATAGTATATGCAGGCTACACACCCTAGGGCAGGGGTAGCACTCACACCCCCCAAGCCCAGCATTAGACAAGAAACTAATCACAAACTAGATTCAGCATCTCTGAAAAGCCTGCACCCCGTAACTGCATGAAGCTTCCTAGATGGGGGGACATGTAGAAACACACCATAACAGAGGCCTGGTATCAGAAGCTCCCTGCACCGCTGCCACCTTCCTGGGTCTCAGCAGAGATGAGGCGGGGCCAGTGGGGAGTCAGCATCCTAGGAAGCAGGGTTGACAGCCCTACTCTGATCCCTGAAGGGGGATGGAGTGGCTGTGTGAAGAGCTAGCTGCGTTTCCCTCCATGAGCCCTGTCTTTCACTGGTCTCCTATATTAACTTGTCCTACATGCCAGAGTCATCCTCCCAGGAAGGGGAAAATTTCAGTGAGATGGTAGTCCCAGAATTCAGTGTTATAGAGATTGAAAACTGATAGTTCAGCTAACACCCCTTATATGAGCTGAGCAACTTACAGAAAAGCCTAACAAACATTCCATAGTTTCTTAAATTCTCTTTGGTTATACTGATGTATGCATCAGTTCACAATTTCATGTCCTACTTTTCTTTACTAAATATTTTATATACACAGTCTCATTTAGTGGCATATTCTAGCAATATCTAATAGCTAGAAGTTTTTATTAATCCATGTTTCTGTACAATGAATATATTGATTTTTTTTTTCATTGTTCATCTTATAAATAGCACTCCTCTGGGTTTTTTATAGAATTGTTTCCATTCTGCGGTACAGTTTCCAAAAGTGAAAAGACTGGTCCAAAGAGAATACCCAAGAGATCGACACCTTATTATATTTTGCCAGCTTCCTTTTATATAAGGCAAAACCTATTTCAGTACCACTAGCAATAAATAGTTTCCTTTTAGGTGTAATAGGATTTCTTCCTTTTTATTTTAGTTTTTTAGTTCAATGCTATGCAGTATTGCTTTGTTTTTACGTCCCCTACCCTTACCTCTCGATCTCTGGGTCCCATTTCCATTTGCAAAAGACCTATCTCCTTGTCTTTTATTTTGCACCTTATTTATACTTCGAGTTTTTGTTGTTTTATTTTAGCTTGTTTGTTTGGTTGGTTTGGTTTTGGTAGTGGGAATTAAACCCAGGGACTCATGCATACTAAGCATATATGCTGAGCTATAACCCTTGGCTCCTAAAGAATTGTTTTAAATGTGTATTTTGGAAATTGAAACTAGGGTAAAGAGAACACCTCTGAAGCCACCTCCAAGTATCGGGAGTCTCCTCCCAGACAACTTCCCTGCACACATGTTTGAACCCAAATAGAGACGTTTCTTCAAGTCCCAAGCCCAGACACTGGCTCATAAATGACTGTGGCTGCTCAGGCTGGCTGGGAGCATGTCGCAGTAAACATCAGTTCAGTGCCCATGAGGGGCGTCTAGACAGTCCTTGAGTAAATACTGAGCCTTATGACTCTTAGGAGTATTAAGGAGAGTGTGCTGTTGTGACACTTCCTCTTCTGAAACTGTGCAACCACACACGGCCACTTACAGAGCTTGCTTTCTCTCTCTGTCCTCCATTCTGAATGAGACAACATCATATCTTTTTTTACTTTTTAAAATTTTTTTTATTTTAAAGAGAATAGAATAAAACAAAACAAAGTGGATCAGAACAAAACAATGCAATCAACACAGGATTTCAAAACAAGACAACAGAAAATCAGCAGTGGATACCATAATGTCTCTTGTTCTCTTCAAAATAGCTGTCTATATCTTCACACATATTAAAATTGAATATTACAAAAAAGGCTAAAACCAATCAAAATGAAGAATAAAAGCATTACTGAACTTCACAATATGATGATAGGAAATCAGCAATGGCTACCATAATGTCTCATTTTCTTCAAAGTAGCTGTTCATATCACCACATGTAATAAAATCAATTCTTGTAACTCTTTAGAAGTTCTAGGCATGCATAAGCATATACAGGTACATCTATCCTTTCTGTATTAGAGGGGAAAACAAAACAATTTATGAGAAAAACAAGAAACAAAAGAGACAAATAAATAACAATAGCAAAGAGCCCAAAATAATGACAATATAGGCTTTCAAAACAAGGTGGTAGGAACATAACTAAGGTTGTTATTTTGCATAGTTATCTTCAAAAAAGTTATTCAGATTACCAGATACAAACATGAAAAATTGATCTAATTCTATGAATGTTAACTGTTTTTGTTCAAGAAACTAATAGAATTAGTAGCAAAATCATCCTAGCTATCTTAAATGTATATATATATATATTTTTTTCTTTTCCCTTGTTTTCACCTTTTTTCCCTGAATTATTTTTTCCCCTTTGAGCAGTGTTTTACCCTTTCACAATATTTATTGAAGATTTTTTATCTGATTTATTCTTTTAATGTCTTACACTAGGGAGACAATATGGTATTTACACATTTGAGTTTGATTTATTTCATTTATGAGTATGGTCTCAAGTAGCATCCATTTACCTATAAAAGCCTCAATGTGATCCTTCTTTATAGCTGAGTAGTACTCCATTGTATGAAAATACATCTTTTTTTATCCATCCCTCAGTTGATAGGCATCAGGTTGTTGTCAAGATCTGGCTATTACAAATTATGTGGCTATAAACATGGGTGCACATATATCACTGTAGTATGATGTTTTCAATTTTTCTGGAAATATGCCCAGAAGTAGAACAGCTGGGTCAAATAGGACTTCCAATCCCATCTTTTTGAGAAACCTCCAGACTGACCTCCACAGTGACTACACCAGTCTGTACTCCCACCAATAGTGCAGAATTCCACCGCCTCTCCAGCATTGGTTACTGATCATTTTCTTGATCCGGGACATTCTTTCTGGAGTGAGATGGAATCTCAGTGTTGTTTTAATTTGCATTTCTCTAACGACCAATTATGATAAACATTTATTCATGTATTTATTTGCCATTTGTATTTCTTCATCCTAGAAGTATGTATTCATCTCAGATGCCCATTTTTGGATTGGGTCTTTGAAATTCAAGGATTTGATTTTTTAAAATTCATTATATGTTCTAGATAGAAGTCCTTTGTCTGAGGGTCAGCTGACTAAGATTCTTTCCCAATTTGTGGGTTTTTCTTTTTAGTCTGTTGGAGATTTCTTTTGACATGCAAAAATTTAATAAGACAAGATCCCAGTTGTTGATTCTGGGAAGTATTTCCTGTGCAGTTTGATGTTAGTTCATCAATTCTCTGCTGACCTGTATGTCTTCAAGATTTCTACCTACTTTGTCTTCCAACAGATTCAGTGTTTCTCTTTTTAATATTTAGATCTTTGATCCATTTTTACTTTAGTGCATGGTGAGAGGCACTGGTCTAGTTTTAGTTTTTGGCATATGGAGAGGCAGTTTTTCCAGCACCACTTATTAAAGAGGCTATCTTTCTTCTAGTGAATTTATTTGGTCCCTTTGTCTAAGATAAGGTGGCTAAGCATGTTTGTAGTTGTGGTTGTATCTTCTAATCTATTCCATTGATCTTCAGGTCTGCTTTTATTCCAGTACCATGCTGCTTTTATCACAGTAGCTTTGTAGTATAACTTCAAGTCAGGGATTGTGATACCTCCTGCCTTGCCTTTGCTGCTTAGAATTGCCTTTGCTATTCTAGGTCTCTTCTGATTCCAGATGAATTTTAGGAATGATTTCTCTAGATCTGTGAGATATGCTAATGGTATTTTGGTTGGAATTGCATTAAATCTGTATAACAATTTTGAGAGGAAGACCGCTTTCAAAATATTTTATGCTCCTATCCATGAATGAGGAATGTCTTCCCATTTTCTGAGATCCTCTTCTATTTCTTTTTTCAGAATACTGTAATTTTCAATGTATAGATCTTTTACTTCCTTTGTTAGATTGATTCTTAAATATTTCATTTTTTTGGATGTTATTGTGAAGGGTGTGGCTTTTTTATTTCTCTCTCAGTGAGTTTGTTAGTGTATAGGAATGCTATTGATTTTTGAATATTGACTTTGTATCCAGCTACATCACTGAATTTGGCTGTTATACCTAGAAGTCTTTCAATGGAGTTTTGGGGGTCTTCTATGTAGAGTATCACATCATCTGAAAATAATGATAATTCTACTTCTTTTCCTATCCTTATTCTTTTTATTTCTCTCTCTTGTCTAATTGCTCTGGCTAATACTTCCAGCACTATATTGAATAGGAGTGGTGATAATGGACATAATTGTCTTTTTCCTGATTTTACAGTAAAAATTTTCAGTTTTTGACCATTTAATATGATGCTGGCTATTGGTTTGTCATAGATGGCTTTTATTAGATTGAGAAAAAGGCCATCTATTCCAATTTTCTGTAGGGTTCTTATCATGAATGTATGTTGGACCTTGTCAAAAGCTTTCTCTGCCTTTATTGAGATCATCATGTGATTCTTATCTTTGGCTCTATTGATATGGTGTATTACATTTATTGATTTGCATATGTTTAACCATCCTTGCATTCCTGGGATGAATCCTACTTGGTCATGGTGCATAATCTTGATGGTTTGCTGCATCCTGTTTGCCAGTATTTTACTGAGAATTTTTGCATCTATGTTCATTAAGGAGATTGGCCTGTAGTTCTCCTTTTTGGTTGGTCTGTCTCTGGTTCTGGTATAAGGGAATACTTGCTTCCAGGAATGAGTTAGGGAACATTGCTTCTCTTTCAATGTCACTGAAGAGTTTGAGGAGTGTTGGAATTAAGCCTTCCTTGAATTTCTTGTAGAATTCAGCAGTGAATCCATCAGGACCTGAGCTTTTCTTTGTTGGTAAGGTTTTAATTACATTTTCAATTTCATTAATTGAAATTGTGTTATTTAGCAGTTTTACATCTTATTGACCCACCTTTGGTAATTCATATGTTTCTAGGAATCTGTCCATTTCTTCTGTGTTATCAAACCTCTTGAGTAAAGGTTTTCAAAGTAGGTATTGATGATCATCTGTACTTCCATAGGATTTGTAGTGATTTGCCATTTTCATTTCTTATTGCTTGAATTTGAGTTTTTTCTTTCCTTTTTAAAATAAGGTTGGCACTGAAGATGACAAGATTCACTAAGATACCCACTCTGGTTTGATTATTGCTTGCTTTTGAAGTCTTATAATGTCTTCAATGCTTCATTTTTATTAATGTTGTTATATACTGCTGAGACATCATGGTAACCATTGTAGATCACCTGGTATTGTGGTTTTATGTGACTTTTTTGCTTCATGCTTTTCTAGGAATTGCTTTGTTTTATCTTGCTTTGTTTTGTTTTTCCCTCTAATACAGAAATGATAGATATACATGTAGAGACTCATGCATATGTAGAGCTTATAAACAGTTTACGAGAACCAACTATATAACACTACAGTACAGAGACACTACAATACCCAGTGCTGATTCCATAATGTCATAATGTGAAATTCAGCAAAACTATCACTTTTTGTTCAAAGTGATTTTAGCTTGCTTTGTCTTGTTCAAGTTCAACACACATGAAGGTATGGACAGCTGTTTCGAGGAGAATGAGAGACACTATGACAGCCATTCTTGGCTTCCCTAATGTCTGGTCTTGAAGACCTGAAATGCCCTCCTCGTCCTGCTCAGATCAATTCCATACTATGTTGTTTCATGTGAATTCCCTGTATGTGACAATATGGACAACTATTTGGAAGAAAACAAGAGTCAATATGATAGAGAATGAATATCTCCGATTGTCTAGTTTTGAAATTTATGTCTCTTACATTGCCTTCTTGTGATCCGCTTTGTTCTGTTTTGTTGTGTTTAATTTTACCCTTTTTTTATAATTGCATGTATATTTGAGTGGGTAAGATGGATGACCATATTGCTGTTTTTGTCAGATTGTGGAGCAGAACTGTTAACAGTCTCACTGTTTGAATGTCTACTTTACATGTCTTAACTTTGTAATTTGAACAACTATTTCCAAGAAGTCAGTATGTAATTTGTCAAGTAATAATTTCTTAGGTTTTGTTGTTGTTGTTCTTTTCCTTTTTTCCTTGGAATTCTGTATTGTGGCTACCCTTTATTCTGTTTTTTTTTCTCTTTAAATAAAATTATAAAAAAATAAAATAAGGTTTGGTAGGAGCTTATCAATTTTATTTATTTTTTCAAAGAACCAATTGTGTGATTCATTAATTCTTTATATTGTTTTCTTAATCTCTATTGCATTAATTTCTGCTCTGATCTTTATAATTTCCTCCCTTGTTTTGGCTTTAGGCTGGACATGGTCTTCTTTTTCTAGATGTTTGAGGTGTAGCATCAGGTTGTTTATTTGTGTTCATTCTGTTCCTGATGTGGGAATTCACCACAATAAATTTCCCTCTGATGACTGCTTTCATTGCATCCCACAGGTTCCAGTAAGTTGTATTTGTATTTGCATTTGGTTGTAGGTATTGTTTAATTTCTTCTTTAATTTCCTCTGTGACCCATTGATTGTTCAGAAGTGTATTAGTTAACTTCCATGTGTTTATAGAGTTTTTGCAGTTACTTTGGTCATTAATTTCTAGTTTCATGGCAGTATGATCAGATAATATGCATGGGGTAATTTAAATTCTTTTGCATTTACTTAAGCATGTTCTGTGGGCTAGTATATGGTCTATTTTAGAGAATGTCCCATGTGCAACTGAGAAGAATGTATATTCTGATGTTGGGTGGAACATTCTGAACACATCTACTCAGTCCACTTGTTCACAAGTTTCAGCTGGTTCTGTTTTTCTTTGCTGATTATCTGTCTAGTTGATCTGTCTCCTTATGTCAATGGGATGTTAAGGTCTCCTACTATAATTGTTATTGCTTATTTGAGTTTTAATTTCTATTACTATTTGTTTTATATAACTGGGTACTCCTGTATTTTGTGCATATATATTTAAGATTGTTATCTCTTTCTCTGGAAGTTTTCCCCTCACTAGTGTATAGTGACCTTCTTTATCTCTTTTGATCATTCTTGGTTTGAAGTTCACATTGTCTGCAAACAGAATAGCTATCCTTGCTTTTTTGGGGGGGTTCCTATTACATGAAGTGTTGTTTTCCATCCTTTGACTTTCAGTTTATGAATTTGCTGTTGGGTTAGATGGGTTTCTTGTATACAGCATATAGTTGGATGTTGTTTCTTGATCCATTCTGCCAATGTTTCTTTTAATTTGTGAATTGAGGCCACTTACATTAATGGTTATAACTGATATATATTGGCTTATTTTTATTATGTTATCTTTCTGCTGTTGGTTTTTTACCTTTCCCCTCTGTTTGTTTGCCTTGCTTAGTGGTTTTTTTCTGTTGGTGTTCTTAAAGTCATAGTTATTTTTATGTCTATCTAGAATATCTTTCAGTATTTTTTGCAGGGTTGGTTTGGTGGTAGTGAAGTTCTTCAGCTGTTCTTTGCAATGGAAGTATCTTATTTCTCCATCAATTTTGAAGGACAGTTTTTCAGGGTACATCAATCTGGGTTGGAAGTCATTATCCTTTAGGATTTGAAATACTTCACTCCACACTCCTCTTAACTTCATTGTGTTGAGAAGTCTGCTGTGATTCTGATGGCCTTTCCTTTATAGGTGATTTGTCTCTTCTCTCTGACAGCTTTTAATATTCTGTTCTTATGTTAGATTTCTGAGATGTTGATTAGTATATGTCTGGATGTAGATTTACTTTGGTTATGGCTAATTGGAGCTCTATATGCTTCATTTATCTGTATGGCAGTTTCCTTTCCCATGTTTGGGAAATTTTCTGCTATTATTTCTGGAAATAGTCTTTTGATATCATTTGTGTTTTCACTTTCTTTTTCATTTACACCTATAAATCTTACATTGTTTTTCTTTGCATCATCTTGCAACTGTTGAATTGGTTTTTTTCTTGGTTCTTTGTTATTTTAAAAAGATCTTTCCTATTTACTAGCTGCAATCTTGTCTTCAAGGTCTGAAAGTCTATCTTCACTTTCATTGAGGCAGTTTTGCCAGCATTTTTTGGAATTTTTTATTTCCTGGATATCTTTTTGAATCTGTTGCACGCATTCTGTTTCTTATATTGTTCATTCAAGGTTTCTATCTTTTTGCAATGCTCCTCCATTGTTTTTAACTATGTCTTCTGTAGATGTGTTCAGCATTTCTTTTATTATGTTTATCATTTCTTCTTTTACCTGGGAGATTATTTCTGATCTGAGTTCCTTTATAGCTTCATGGAGTTGTTGCTTTACTTCAGTTGCTATCATTTCAGATGTTTCAGGTGTATGACTTACATTTTCTTCTATATCCATGTCTTTTAGGCTTGTTTGTGATGGGCTGGAGGTTTAAGATTGCATTTTGCTCTTTCATTTTGTCATTCTCCTGTATTCCCCTGGAGAAGTTGAATGCAAGGTCTCAGTTGCTTCCTCGGTTGAGGATATGTCTAAACTGCAGAGAGTTTCCCCAGTTGAGTGGAGGTCATTAGTCAGGCCTTACCAAGTCCCTAGTGGCACTCAGTCTCCTCAAATGTGGGAAGTATGCTGGGCAGGCCTTCAGCACACTCCACATGGTACTGTGAAGCTTCCCGGCTGCTTGAGGTTGCTACACAGGACTCTGCCTGGTTCTGAGTGGTGTTCCAAGGCTGAACTGCTCATGCCACATGGTGCACGAAAGCTCTGCAGCTGCTTGGGGTCACTGGGTGGGGCCCTACCAGGTTCCGAGTGAGATGCCAAGGTTGCATGGCTGGATGAGGCTCGCTGTGCAGGCCTTCGGCGCATGCCACTGAGCTCAGGAGATTCCCCAGCCACTCGCAATCACAGGGCAGGGCCCAGCCAGGCCCAGGGGGCCCACCCAAAAGTCCATGGCTGATTAGGTGCACTGGGTGGGGCCCTAGCAGGCTCCAAACAAAGTGCCAAAGTTGCATGGCTGGATAGGGTTTGCTGTGCGGGCCTTCAGCTCTTGCCTCTGAGCCTGGGCAATTCCCCTGCTTTTGGGGTTGCTGACTACATCTTTTTTTAAATATAATGTTTTAGTGTTTTTGTTATTGCTGTTTTTGTTTTGAGGCAGTCTCACTGTGTAATTAAGACTGGCCTTGAATTCACTGTGTAGCTCAGGCTCTCCTCAAACTCACAGTGCTCCTCCTGCCTCAGCCTCCCAACTGCTAGTATTACA
>PVJX010038879.1:0-16062 GCA_004027295.1 Dolichotis patagonum
GGCTCCTGCCCACAGCATCTCCCAGATGTCATTAGGAGTCATTCCAAAAATCCAAACAGATTGCATCTCTAAGGATTTTGGATTTTCACTGCCCAGGGCCTACATTTACGTGAGAGATGAAAGCACAAACCAGCTTCCGTGAGAATCAGGCTTTGATCTCCACTGTGCTCTTAGGGTGGATTTGCTCCACCCTTCCCAGCACCCACCTGGCTGTGTATGCGCCTGCACAGTCCCCTGCTCACTCTGCTGGACAGTCACTGGCCAGGTCACGCTTTCTTCTCTTTTCTCCTCCTGGGGTCGTGAGTACACAGAAGGGAGACCGTGGTCTGTTATTCTGCTGCATGACAAAGCTGTGTTCATTTCCCCATCTTTTCCACAAATTTTGGGTAATTTCTCTTGCTCTGGTCTCAAATTCAGTAATATTTCCTTTGGAATTTTAATGCCCTGTCCATGGTGCTGACCAACTGTCCATTCTGTAATTTGATCATCTCTGCTGTTTTGAAAAGACTGCTATTGATTATGTTTTATTCTGATTAGCATTCATACTTGGTAGCTTCTTGCATCTCTAATAGTTTTGATCATTTGTTAGATAGTATAAATACTCTTACTGAGATCTTACAGTTTTTCTTGCCCTTGTAAAAGAATGTAGAGTGTATCTTATCCAACTGCAAAACTGCTTCCCAATGAGTCTGTGAACTGTGTGGGTTAGAGCAGCCTCATGGCACGGTGCTGTTCAGTGCAGACGCACAGGGCCCTGTGGGAAGGACTCTGGTGCAGCGAGGCCTCTGCATAGCTGCGGGCTCAGGGCCTCGCGCACCCTCGCGGGCTGCTTTATGAACATGTTCCAGGCCAGTGCTGTTCTTCCTGGTAGCTACTTTTGCTAGGATTTTGGTATTTCAACCCACATGTGTACTGACTTGCATTCAAGCAAAGCTCAATTTCTCCTCTTTCAGCTTGTACCTTTTGTGTCTAAGCTGATTTGGCCTCTTGGAACTCCAATTTCCACTTGTTCTAGTTTGCTGACTGGGGCGGCCTCTTACGACTTGTGACTCCCACTTCAGACTGGAAACTTCCTCCCACATCAAAATGGGGCTGCTGTGATGGTCACCTTCTTCCCCTTCCTTCTCTCAGGGATTCTCATTCTGCACTAATTTTAATTGTCTGAAAATAATCATTTTATATAACTGTATGACTTCTTCTTCCTTTTTTTTGTACCAGCGATCAAACTCATGACCGTGCACTTGAAGGCGGACATTTATGCCACCGAGTTAATCCATAGCTATAACTGTATGACTTCTATTTACAAAGGGCAGAGCTTCTTTAGAACTGTGTGTCTACTCATATTTCAATCTGATATAAGTGTAAATTGCCACAAAAAATTTTCTTCTTCTAACCCACATCAACCTCTTGGTCTTAGATCTATACTCACATTTGTATTGAGACAAATGCCTGATTTTCCCACGTGTCTTCACAGAAACTACCCAAGACCTCTTCTGCAGAGTTCAGGGATGAAATCTTGATGGCATTATTCTTTTTATTCATCTTCCAACTGGAGCCCAAGCACTTGTGCCCTTCCCATAACACTCACTACAGAGATTCTAAGACAAAATGGTAAAGGATAGGCATTATTTGAATATTTCTATAGAAAATAATAGGAGATATAAATTCAGGAACATATGACATGAGAGTAAGATGAAAGGAATATAAAATACACAGATCTCAATGTTGGAAATAATAGAATAAACAAACCCTGAGAGCCAAATAAAACCCATGGATGCTTTGAATTTATCTTTTTAATAACATTGTTAAACACATAGTTACTAATCCACTAATATTTACTTGAATTGCTAGAACTAGTGTAAAGAACTACTGTTCTTGCCTCTTGAGATCATATACATAATTGGACAATACATATGGGTATATTCAGAAAGAACATAGCTACAAGTTTTCACATATTCAGTGAAAGGAGAATACACAATACTAATAGATTTCTGAGAGAGAGAGAGAGAGAGAGAGAGAGAGAGAGAGAGAGAGAGGGAGAGAGAGAATATAGATTAAGCCACTGAGCAAGGCCTTTGAGGATATGACAGTAAAGCTGCTATACAGAGGGTGAGTCTCATTCTGTCTTCATCTCTTTGTCTTAAACCCAAAGCAGTAAAACTCACTACTGTCACTGGCTCTCCAGACATTAGACATTCTTTCAAGTTTACCTTTGTTTTTCAGTGCAAATGGCCTTTATTACTTGGTTTAATACTGCCATGTTCTCCCATTCATTTCTTTACTTCTGAAAGGATTTATATTCTGATTGTTAATTCTATAACTAGTCGACTTTTGAAATACAAATATGACTCTTTCACTCAAAATTATACAGGAAACCCCTTTTATGTTCAAGAAAAAATTCCAAAATGTCCAACACACTCCATTATAGATGGAGGACATCTCTCTAAATTTCTCTGTCTATAACTAATACTTTGCAAAAATGTGTATTTTCTTTCCCTGTATTCAAAATTCAAAGTAGGAAAAAATTCATAAAATAGGCATTGGAAAAACACACAGTGTGCCGAGTGTGCTTCCTCAACGATCCTTCCATTCATGGGGCAAACTGCCCTGGTGCCCTTTGTATTATTTTCATTACACACTCCTCACTGTTCAGTGGCTGGCAGAAGGTGGTTTTTCCACAGGACTTACGCATTTAAACCACGGAATATGAGCAAATTACTTGGAATGACCCTAAGATGTTCTCAATTGCAATTTCCAAAGTGAGTTTAAAATCGTTATATTAATAGCTTCATAACTAATGATTACACAGAACCAGCATAGTAATTATTGTGCTAGAGGCTTGGGAACGAGTCCCCATTTGGTAAATTAGACTCCATAGTAGGTTGGACCTAAAATGATCCCCAAGCCTGGAGTGTTAACAGCTGGGTCACCTCCTGCGGTGCTGCTGGGAGGTGCTGGGGCCATCAGCAGGCGGGGCTGGTGAAACCAGCGGTTCCTTGCCAGCAAGCCTCGCAGGAGACCGTGAGCTCCTGCCCCTTCCTTCTGAGTTTGCTCCCCAGCTGCTCACCGCCCTGAGCTCCCACTCTGCAGCCCTGCTCAGCACAGGCACACAGCCCTGGGGCAAAGCAACAGAGCCTGACTACGCTGAAGCCGGGTGCCAAAATAAGTCCATTTTCCTTTGAAATGATTGATTTCAAGTATTTTGTAACACGGACAGAAAACTGATGGTGTTGGTTACTACTCTATCATTGCTGTGGCAAAATACCAGACACCCAAAATTAGGAAAGAAACATTTTATTTAGCTCACAGTTTGTGAAGGTTTCAGTCCATAAGCAGCTGGCTCCAAGGCAGGGTGGCCTGGCACAAGGGCAACAGTTCCTGGTGGCAGAAAACAGGAAAAGCCACAAGAGCAAAAATGGAGCTCAAGAGAGCAAGCCTCCTTCCCTCCCTTGTACTGTACGCAGGTCACCACCCAGAGCAGGTGTAACTCTCACACCCGTAAGCCCAGCATTGGACAATGGATCAGTCACAAACCCTAGAAGCTGCCCCCATGACTGCAGGAGGCTTTAGGGAGACATGCAGACACAAACCACAGCACTGACTGACACAGCATTCCTGTCACTAACATGGCTTAAATTGCAGCAAGCAGTCTGGAAATTCTTTTTGGGTTTACAAATAAATAGATTTTATGCTTTTTTTCTATCAACAACTTACATACAATTGCATTGGTCCTGAGTCACTATCTGTATCGAGCTGATCACATTCAAGGTGAAACAATAACAAATGTCCATGTGTGCTGTCCAAGTAGATGCCAATGGATTCATTTTCACCATAATATACTTTCATGAAAAATCCCAATTATACAGAAATTGCATTTTTCCTCAAAATCTGTGATGTTCCAAAGTAGTGAATTGATGAAATGTCAGTTATAGATTTAGTCTATCATTTAGACTGACATATTTGAAAATATAACATATTATATCAAAACTCTGTACCGTGTTTTATTGTATAAAATGTGCAATAGCAAAATCAATGGGACAAATCATTTTCTAGAGAATGACCCAGGAGTTACAGAATAAAATAAACATTCTCATATTATAAGAAAGTGCTGTCAACATGATTTTATTTAAAAAGTAGGTCAAAATCTTGCTGTATTTTTGTAATCGATTTTTATTTTAAACAGTAATTAGTAATGTAAGCTGTTATCCTGTTTGAATTCATTAATGTTGTTATTACCATCATTTAGTTTTGGAAGACTTGTGAACTCTTCAACCACAACTTAACCACAGAAAAAGCAAAGCTTAGAAAACAACCATCCACATTAAAGTATTAGGCAATCTGGGCTCTGGATGCTTTGATAATCAGGCATTTTCAAAAATCAAAAGCTTCAAAAATTAATATATATTAAAGGTCTTTACATTGCATATGCATTAGGTTTAGGTTACTTTAGTGTATAAAGCCGTCCTTGCCTATTGTCAGGTTGGAAAGTCCTGTGTTATTATTTGTCCTTTTTCACTTAGTGCAGGTATGCAAAACACTTGGCTGAGACTCTCCAGCATAACGAAAGTTTTGTGAAAACTCAGAAAATTATTTTTATGCACTGCCTTTTACTGTACTCACCTAGCAGCCTTCAGTTATGATGCTGCACATCCAAACATTGCTCATTTACGTCAGTATCGAAACCCTGGTGCTCCAAACCTAAATCTTTTGTGCTAGCGTCCTTCCTAGGACCCTTTACACCAGGAAGAACAGCAGAGTTAAAGTGGCCACACGTCTTTAAAGGGACCACATGGAGCTTGCCACTTGCTGGCGGATTGAAAAGCAGCACCATCCTTCAGGTTGGTCCTGCAGCCACCAATCCAAAAGTACCACCGACGGGTAAACAAGACTTTGGCTTCAGAGTAAAGCACCTGAAATTTGGTCAGGACACCATGGCTCTAGTAAGTGAAAATGAAACAAAATCTGAATCTTTCAACTTACACTAATTCAGAGATGTCTTCCATAACGTCCCCCTTGGCTGAACAGAGTATAAAATTGCTGAGATGAAATGATGTTTTGATTCATACACACATTCTGGTACAGATGTGTGAACACAGATGTGTGCGCGCGCGCACACACACACACACACACACACCCAGTGCCCTGTGGCAAGCACAGAGCAGAGCGCTGATATGGTTCACCGGTGCCACACCCCGGCACTGCTCTCCTCCTCCATCCTTGAAGCCCCCAGCGTGGCATCTTCCCGCTCCCTTCTGAAGGGCTCCTCACCTGTGGTCAGCACCGTGCCTCTGTCCAGCTCTGCTCCTCCTCCCTGGCTTCTAAGCATCGCCTTGTTTACACTGGACACCTGGATACTCCCGGGCAACCTCCGCATCTCAAGATGTTTACTTAATCACCTTTGAAAGTTTCTTTTATCCCCAAAGACAACCTGTCCACAAGTTCTGAAGAGCGGGACCGAGGGCTGCCCGGGCCGTTGGCCAGCCTGCCAACTTCCCTTCAGATTCATCCCGAAAACTTTGCCTGGCAAATTTCATCAGCCCTCTCAGTCTGCATCATCTCTGGTATTCATGAAAAGGTCATCACATTTGACTATTCAAGCATTTCTTTATTTATGCAGAGTCATTTCTTGTGGACTAGCTCTCTAGCAGAGTCCATCCTTCCTTGTTCTAGTCACCACTGGGGTTTTGATAAACGCAGACGCGATCCGAAGGCTTAGAGCTTTCAATTTAAGCTTCCAATTAGAGCTTCCAATTTAAGCGGTGGAGTAGACAGAATGTGAGGAAACGGAGAGTTTTCAGATGGTGCCGGCTACCGTGTAAATAGCTGACGTGAGCTGCACTTTGGCCCACAGTATCCGGGGGATACTGGCAGGAAGACTTCCGGAGCTTGAGGTATTTAAGCTAAAGATGGATAACGCTAATGACCCAGCTGTGAAAATGTCACCTTTCCAAGAGAGAAGAAAGTGATGGTGAAACCCTTTGGGGAAGGAATTTGGCCTTTTCCTCCTAAGCGGGAAAGGTCACACTGGGTAAAGGCAGTATTAGTCCCAGGGGGACAGAGGGACTCCTGGTCTGTGTGTTAGGTCAGCTTGGCTTCTCCGTAAAACGACCTTTCTTTCCTTCGTCCACTCCCCTCCACTGCAACAGCTGTGCCCAGCACACTCTGGAATCCCTGGCTGCCTGGTCCTGCTCTCTGGTTTGCAGAGAGCAAACCCTGGTGACAGATGCACTTTCCGTGTCATGTCGCCCACACCTGCTGTGAAAAGTGTGCACACAGAAAGAGTCTGCACTTCCCGTGTCACTTCCCCTCGTGAGCCCCCTTCTCTCAATGGAGAAGTCATGCTTGCTGCGTGGGACTGCTCGGTGGCTTTTATGTTGGGTATTACTGGCTTCTTTGTGAATATGCTAAGCTGATTCATGGCCTGGTTGTGTTGGGTTTTGGTCAAGGAGGAACAGATTTTCAATGAGCATTCTCCATTCACAAGGCCTTAGGCTACACCTAGGCTTTCCCTATGCTGGACAAACTGACTTTGTGGGTAACGGGATACACATATGTTACTTTTTCCAAGGAGGTTGCAGCATTTTACATCCCCACTAGCATTAGGTAAGAATTACAGTTGGTCTGCACCCTTGCAAATTCTTGGCGTTTTCTGCATTTACAGTTGGAATACTTTTAAGGGTGTAGAGTAGTACCTCATTTTTATTCCAATTTATAAATCTTAATATTGTCTTCATTACTAAATAACTTTGAATCTTTCCTGGAAAACTATATATCAGAGTAGCAGCTTATACCCATGGCACCTCCCACAAATTTATCTTACAGAAACTCAGAATAAGGAGGTAGAAGAGGCTGTGCAGGGAGGGAGGGAGGGATGGTAACTAAGAAATTAGCTAAAACTGCAAGAAATTCCCTTTTAAATATCCTATCACTCCAACCAAATAATAATGCATTTGTATGAATTTTTTTCTCCATCTATAGTGCTAGAACTAAAGAAATTTTCTCCCTGTCCGAGATAACTTCTGACCATGTTGGTGGCTCCTCCAGAGAAAAATTCAATTAAATTATATTCAGAATTTATGTATTTTATGTCTAGTAAGCTATCTATGCTTATGTGTTATTTATTATTTTAAATAGAAATGTTTTCTTTTATTAGAAATTAATTTACATGCATATTAGAGAAAATGACCCACAGATAACATATCAGTTATTTAAGCAAAGTGTGCCTGTATCTGCTTAAGTAATTAACCAAGGAGCTCATACATGACCAAGTAACTGGAGAAAAGTATCTCTTACTATTTCTGTATAATACAAGGTTTGACCATCACTGCACACTAAGTGTACCTCCTCCAGATTTGCTCTGCTGGGAGTTTGTGCTGACCAGGTGAGGTTACTCATGCCTTTCCTTAGGCGACAGATTTTTTTAGAATAAGGCTCCTGATGGATAGAATGTCTTTCTCAACATATAAAGTCATTTTCAATATTTAGATGGATAGTAATTATACCTAGATAGTAGTTAACTGAATGTTATATCTGTCTTCATATTTACATCTGCTTATTTACTTTATATTTCTTATCTGACAATAAAGGAAAGAACACTTTGGCCATGGGAAGACTCCTCTGTTTTCTCCACTCGCTGTGTATCTCAGGGCTCCTGCTGACCCTTTGCTTTCTATGCTAGGGAGCTGCTGCTGTTTTCCTTTCCTGTATGACATAATACAGTGTTTAAACAAACGGGCTTAGGAGTCCTGCTAACTGCTCAAGTATTTCATGACTATCATGACTATTTTAAGAGGGTTTAATGACTCTCTCTCTGTCTCTCTCTCTCTCTGTGTCTCTCTCTCTCTCTCTCTCATATATTTATTACCTGTATACACGTCGGTCTATCTCCTTTTCTCTGAAGTAAACTTATTTGTTACTAGGAAATAGAATGCCAATGTTAATTGTGGAGTCTCTGGCAGACAAGGAGGAGAAATTGAGTGAAGGGAGGACAACACAACACATTGTGGATATGTGTTTTCCATTCCATTGGTTACATTTGGAGAAATTTCTGTCATAAAATTCTTTGGTAAAGCTGAAGAAGGAATTCTATTCAGTTGGATTCCTATTAAACCATAATGTTATCTAGTTGGAAATTTCAGGGAATTTTTACTCATTTTTACATATACAGTGCTTGCATTAGTGGAAAGTTTAGCTGTAATAAACATTTGTAATCTGCTCTGACTTTCTCAGTTTACCTACTGCTATCAGAGTGTGTTATTTGAAAAATTAGTTCAAAAGCAATCACTGTACCTCCTTTCAGGCAATGGGTTTATTACAGAATGTCAAAGGAGTTCTCCATGGAGACAAAATCCCCCTTCTGTCATTTCCCTGGGACCATCTGAGATGTAAACATGGGTGCACTTTATTTATATAATATATGTAACACAGATGCCAAGAAAGGAGCCAGAGTGGAGAAAACGCCCTGCTGCCACACAGATGGGTGAGCAAATCTTATCTTCATCCCATAGCTCCTTTAATTTCCATTTCCATTCAGCAATTAATAGTAACTACATTATTCAGTGATTCACTGCTTGCCAGACAGAAAATAACATCAGAAATTCAGTATTTCCTGTCAACTACTGAGGAATATTAGATCTCTAATAATTAAAAAAATATCCAAAGATGTTCTTTTTAGGACACACTTTTAATTCATTGAAATGGAAATTAGTAGGACAGAAAATCTGGATAATATCATTTATAACTGTGCATAAGAAAGTATAAAAATCAGTTACTAAACCCAAATAAAACATCACGCTGAAAATCTTAATTTTCCATTTAGCATGCACATTGAATACCAGTAGTTTTTATTAAGTAATTCCATGTTCACCATATCCTAAATAAAATATGAAGTACATATTAATCACAGGATTTTTTCTATGAGAAATACAAACTTTCCCGTTAAGCAGTTACCAAGAATGTTATCCAAATTCATTTTTTGAAAAAATCTCCATTATTGTAAATATGAAGCTGTGTATATCACCTCATGAAGATTATTGTAACAAACTCTTTCAGAATTAACTAAACAGTTTTTAAAGCTCTGGATATATATATATATATATATATATATATATATATATATATATGTATATAATTGTTATTATTTAAAGAGCATATAGTTATCAATTGTAGAACTCAATTTTTCACATTTTAGCATCTGTAAAATGGAGGCAATTTTGTAATGGATGATAGATCACAGTTTCATTGGGTGCTTTGAAATCATTTTCTCTACATGCTATGAAAATAGCAGTGCCTTGTGGAATCAAAGACACTGGTAGTTTCATTAAAAATTGTGTAGAAGATAATAACTGTAAGCATAAAAATATTTTTCGCAGAAATTTTAAAACTATATTTGACAGTTTTATTGCTATATCCCAGAAATATTTTATAGTAATTTAAATATATGCATACAAATTATTTACTACAAAGTGACAGAAATGAGGTATCATCAACATTAGAACAGAGAATAATTAGAGTGTATCAACTGGTAAACTTTGAATTGTCCTATACAGTACTTGGCCAAAAGCCTCAGAAAGAAACTACCATGCTTAACAGTGGCACCAGGCTTAGTCACTGTAAAATAACTTGAGTGGCCAATCATTGTCTCATGTTAGACTGTGATTCCCAATATAGATTTTTTTTTTCTCTTTGGTACCAAGGATCAAACTCAGAACCTCATGCTTGCCAGACAGGCACTTGTGCCACTGAGCTGAATCCCTGGCCCCTTCCCAATATAGTTGAAGAAATAAAAATATTCATTTATATACAAACAATGTTTATTTATAGATACATGTAAACCTATAAGTGAACCTAATGTGTGTGTATATATATATATACATATATATAATTATTTAAAATAAATATTAACTTGTTATCTAGGACTTCAAGTAGCCCTGTAATTCTAAGTATTTAATATTTAATGCATATATAAATATCTGGAGAGAAGCAAGGTGCAGACTTTCAGATATGGAGCCTATTTTATTATTAATAAAAAATTAAAACTTTAAAATGCTATTTTGAACAGCCCACTTATAAACTAAATAGTTATTATAATAAAGTTTTGGTAAGAATTTATCCAAAAAGTAAAAGCAATAGAGAAAATTTTGACCTTATATTTAATGCAATTAGGTGGTAATAAAATTTTATAATTTGTTCAGTTATTAAGTTGAGTGCTAATATCTTTTTGGCATAGATTTCTGGCAATACTAGTAGGATAAATTTTCCTTCATTTCAAGTTGTGCTTTTAAATGCATGATTATGAAATGCTCAAGTTTATCACCCTCACTTAACAGCTAACTAGTTTCCTCTGGACCTCCCTTTCACTCTGCTGCTGACTGACTCCTGGGGAGATTCACCCCAGCATTATTCCTGCAGTGATTCTCTTCATCACTTTAATGATCAAGGGTTCAGAGGACTTTGCACTTGACTTGGGCTTTTGTCTACCTTACTCAGTTTCTCTAAATTTAATTATTTAATTCTGTGGAGCTTCATTATTCGGTGTCTCACAGATGCTAACAACTGGTTTTTCATCATTACCTTTTGGCAGAATTAACAAAATTGAGGGATAGTTATAAATAGCATTTACTTACACTGAATCAGAAGGCACCGTGTATTAATCACCCCGGTTGTCATGGAAACCACCACATGCAGCTGGTGGCTTACAGAGCAGAACTCTTTCTTCTCAGAACCCAAGGAGTGAGTGAGTTTGGTTCCCTCGGAGGTGTAGGTGGCTTCCAGGCGCCTGCCCCTGTTTGCTCCTCGCAGGGCTGGGTCCTTTGTGCCTGGACACTCTTGGTGTCTCTTCCCCAGTGACAGCTCCACAAGTTTCATTGGGCTGGGGCCTCCCTTCAACGTAGTCGCCTCTGTGATCCGCAGCGTCACCATCAGTACTGGAGACCACGTCTGCACACTGCTATGAACTGGGCAGGGAGTCATTCCATTCTTCACCAACAGAGGAAAAATGCAAATAGGAGAGACCAAGACCCCAAAATATGTCTAAGAGTATTCAGGATAAATGACTTCACCTTCTTGAAGTATTTTTATCTTCCTCATTGCTTGTGTAAAATAATTTTATTTTATTTTGGTTCCAGACATTGAAATCATGACCTCCCACTTACAGGCAGGTGCTGTGCCCCTGAGCTATGTCCCCGGCCTCTTAAAATAATTCTTTCCTGTGATTATTTTTCCGTGTTAATCATCACTTCCCGTCTCTCATTCTGTTCCTTACTCTTCTGCTCCTACTCTTCTGCTCTTTCTAAACCTCGTGAGACCAGAAGTCGGAGGCAGTACCCTTGCCTTGCTGCCTCCTCCTGCTGAGCTCTCGGCTGAAAACCATCTCCGAGCCCAGCCAGGCCTCTGCAGCGCTCTCTGCTGGAAACCACCCCTTATCCGATTGCCCGATCTTGCGGAGTGACACTGAAGACCCAGACAGGTATGTAACAGTGCTTCCTGTGCTCTTCTCTCCCTGAATATTCACACCACATCCACCAGCAGGTCCTGTCAGTATCAATCCAAAATTTATCAGCTATATTTTACATCACAATTGCTCTAACCACAGACCTAGATATGGGGGTTCCTATATTCTATTACCAAATTTATCTTCCTAATTGCATAGCATCCATTATTCTATTGACTCTTCAAAAAGAAGCCAGAATCCTATTTTCTCTTAGCATGTGTCATAGCGTTAGAGTTGGCCAGATTACATAGCTGCCCCATTAACCAGCGACCATGCAGGTAAACACTCAGTAAAGACAGAGTTGCACAGAACAACACCGTCAGTGGAGTCCAACCACACTTACAGGAAGCTCAGGCCACGCACAGCAGCTCTTCAGTCCTCAGCGGCTCACAGGCAAGACGGCCCGAAAGACACGCCTGGGCAGAGTTCAGCAGCAACCCTGCAGAGTCTGCTCGGAGCACAGTGTAATCAAAATGAAAATAACAACAGAAACACGCCCAGACAGTGTAAAAGACTAGATATTAAGGAACATTGCCCTGAGTAAAAACTAAGTAAAGAAGAAACCTCAGAAGAAATTTAACACTATTTTGAATGAAGTAAAATTGAACTTACTGATATTTGTGAAATGCAAGAAAAGCATTATATTGAAGAAAATGTATTAGCACTGAATTCTCATGTTAGAAAACAAGGAAAGTCTAAAATTCACAAAATAAGGTTTTGCCTTAGGAAACTAGAAAAGTAATAGCAATTAAATGCAAAAGTAACCAAAAGAGATAGATAATTAACATGTAAGAAAATTGATAGAGAAAATCAAGAAAACCAAAAAACAGTTCTTTGAAAAGACCAATATAATGGATAAAACTCTATCCATACTAATGGGAGAAAAAAGAAGAAAGCAAAATAACAAATAACAGAAATGAGAGACGGAGGCGTGGCTTTAGCTCTATGGCATAAGTGCCTGGCTGGCAAGCAGGGGTTCTATTCCTGTATCAGAAAGAAAGAAGAAAGAAAGAAAGAAAGAAAGAAAGAAAGAAAGAAAGAAAGAAAGAAAAGGGAATCCACCTGCAGATCCCAGAAAGTTACAGGACATTAAAGTAGTAATATGCACAATTTTACTGACTTGATTACCTGGCAAAATGGGCTAATTCATTGAAACATGCATTGTGGCTAAGTGTACATAGGAACAGATAATATAAGTAGACACATGTCTATTAAGCAATATAATTGATAACTCAACATTCAAAAGCAGAGTATACACTGAAATGGACGCACTCATGAATTCTCATCAGCATTTAAGAAACAAATCTCTGTACTCTTTCCAGAAAATAGAAGGTATAATTTCTAAATTATTTCTTGCAGCTAATGTTATCCTAGTATTAAAACAATGAAAATTAAGTAGAAATATTTATCATGGACATGAATAAAAAATTCATAATTTTTTAAAGAAATCACACTTAAAATGTATAAAACTACTTATACAAAGTGAGTAAGGAAGTTATTTCAAGTAGAAAAGCTTGATCTAATGATTAAATATCAAAAAGTCACAGAAAGAGAAAGATAAAGCAGGAAAGTCATATGATCATATCAATACTTAGAAAAAATTCGACAGAAAATTCAATTCATAAATCTTTCAGCAAACTAAGGATAGGTGAGAATTTTTCAACTATAAAAATTTCTACAAAAATATGCATACCTCACTGTGTGCGAATGTGTGTGAAATGAATGTTTTCTCATTATAGGAAGGAGAAGGTAGAACATTTCTGCAGCATCACACTGGAAGTCATTGTTAAGTAAGGAAATAAGATAAGAAAAAAGAAAGAAAATAGGGACGGCTGGGAAGAAAGAAATAAAGCTATGTTTATTTCAGACAGTGTAATTACCTGTTAAAAGAATTCCAAAGAGTGGAATATCAACTACCAATGTATCAGCAAACTCATAGAATTAGTAGTCAATTTTAGTAGACACAGGTAGATAATTCAGTAGATAATTACTTCCCAAATATCAGCAATGAACGATTTTAAATTTGCAATTTAAAATGCAGCACAATTTACATTCACATAAAAATTTAATACTTATGTATTAATCTAAAAAAAATGAAAAAATCTCAGGAATGAGAACTACAAAACTCTGAAGAAAGAAATCAAAATTAATAATAACAATATAAACATTCATACATAAGAACGCCAATATTGTCAAGACACCAGTATTTATCAGCTTAGTTCAAAACAGTATCTGTGAAAATCACATCAAATTATTTTGAAGAGCAATAACTGATTCTAAAATTTGCAGAAAAGTAAAAGACTGCAAACAGCCAACAGAATATTGAGAAATAATAGTCGGAAGACTGACACTGCCCAACTCAACATTTATGAAAATCTGGAGAAGCAACAACAGAATGCTGCTGAAACAAAGTAATACTCACTTGCCAGAAAAAACAAAAACAATGCAGTTAGAAGTCTTGTTTCCAAAAACTAACTTAAAAGGTTCTAGAAATAAATGTGAAACACAATAGTGTATGTTTCCTAGAATGTACCTTGAGAAAATTCCAGTAACCCTAAATCTGTTGATGATGTTTGAGATACAACTTCCAAAGCATAATCCATGAAAGAAAAAAATGTTGTTAGATTTCATTAAAGTTGACAGCTTTGTCTTGTGAATGGTATTGTTAAAAGAATAAAAACAAGACACAGGACGGAAGAAATATTTTCAAAGGTCGACCTAGTAAAAGATTATCTAAAATAGACAAAGGGCTTGTAAAATTAAAAATATTAAGGCCCAAACTCCCCAGATGCATAACGGGCTGACGATGTAATCGGGCGGTGCAGACAGGATGGAGAAGGAGTGTGAGATGCTCCGTGTGCGCTCCAAGGAGCTGGAGCGGCTGCCTCCCCCACCCCGAAGTCACGGAGAGGGACAGGACAGGGACAGGGGTCTTGCTGGGCGGGCGGAATGAAGCTCCCCAGGGCCGGGTCTGCAGAGTGGGACTGCGGGTCCACAGCTGCTTTCAAGGCTAATGCGACTCCAACAAGTCACAGGGATCAGGTCCTTGACACGCCCTCAAATGAGCTGAGATCTTCAGTCTGTGTGGAGCCTCCACGTAAGTGCTGACGTGCTTATTCATAACCGCTCAAACTTGGAAGCACCAAGCTGTGCACCCGCAGAGGCGAGGGCCAGCTGCAGCGTCTCCTGCCGAGATGACGTTATCTGGTGGTGGGGAGTGGGCCACCAAACCGTGAAAGTGCACGCAAGAGCCTGAGACGCATTTCTCAAAGTGCGGCCCGTAAAAAGCTCACTGGAAGCAGGACTTCCTCTATGGTTCCAACTACAGGACACGCTGTAAGGTCAAACTCCGGACGCACAGGAATAAATGATCAGAGCCTGGCCAGGAGGTCAGACAGAGCTTGGGAAAGGTATGCAGATGAGGCTCGGGGGCGTTAGGGCAGGAACACTAATGGCAGACACTTGGTGTATGTTTGTCAAGAGTATACATTATACAACAAGACAGCGATAGTGTGGTAGCGTACTCGTGTAATCCAAGCACGCAGGAGGCTGAAACAGGAGGATCACCAGAGCCCCAGGACAGCCTGGGCCTCACAGTGAGTGCAAGGCCAGCTTGGAATACACAGAGACCCTGTCTCGAGAAACCAAAGCCCAAAACCCAAACCAAACCCTGGAAAGGAACCCTGCTTTAGACCATGGTCTACAGTTCGCAGTGTTGTGTCCCTCCCAGCACACCCACTGTAGGAAGTTCACCGAGCTGCCGGCAGACTTCAACAACAGAGCAAACTGCAGCAAGTTCTGCTCATTTGTTTCTGCGAGCCTGAAGCCACTCTAAAATAAAATCTGCGTGGCGGATACAGAAGAGAAAAATCCTTAGCACGGAACTTAGGTAATTAGAAACAAGGTGGCTCGTTCCATTAGTCAACTGCGCACAGTTAGACTGAGCAGGCTGGTTATGACAACACTGGAGAGGCAGAGAGAAGAGGCTGCCGCACAAAGGAGCAGGGCTCCAGGAGGCCAGTGTCCCGGGCCGAGTCCCCAGGGCTTGGTCCTTGGATGCCCTGCCCTGGGGGTGACTGAGAGGAGCCGCGGAGGGGCAGGAAGGCAGGTCACCGAGGCGTGCTCTGGTGCCCCTGGCATGCTCCGTGCTTGCTGCCCGCCCTGAGTGAAGAGGCCTCCCCTGGGCACTGCCCACAGGGCGTACTGTGCCACCGCCACTCTGAGCGCCAGGCAGACACCGCGGGGAAGCCTCTGACACCGGAAACCAACTGAACCCTTTCCTCCTCCAGCGTGTGGCCTCAGTAGTTTCCGCATAGAGCCCGAAGCCAACACACAGGGCGTTAGAGAGGACTGATTTTGAGCACACGAAAAATGTTTGCTAAGGGCATATTTATACTTTTTAAAAAGCTTCCCTTTTCCAGGATCAGACGAGACAGGGCACATGCAGGGTGGTATGGCCACGGACTGCTTTTCTTATTACTAATGGAAGAACATTAAGTACTCAGATAAGATTTTCAAGATTTCCTTGGATGTTTGTTTGTTTTGCAATTCCTTAAATAATTCTCCATACC
>PVJX010038880.1:0-16112 GCA_004027295.1 Dolichotis patagonum
TGGTGGTGGTGGTGATGATGGTGGTGATGGTGATGGTGGTGGTGGTCGTGATGATGGTGATGGTGGTGATGGTAATGATCATATTAATTAACTGTGTAACTTTGGGTGAGTCCTTTATCTTTACTGGCTCTCAGTTTTTTCATTTATAAAATAAGTAGGTAGAACTTGAGTCTTCTCTCTCTGAGCTTCTAAGAAAGGACTGGAAGGATAGAGGAAAGAAAGGAGAAGTAGGTAAACAGGTGAGTTGGGACAAAGAGGTGAAAGGAAAATCTTATCCAGACACGGGTCAAAAGAGACCCCTCCTGATAGGCTCTCCCATATCTGGCCTGGGAAGTCTGTGCCTCCTTTCACGCCTTGGGGTAGAGTCTCCCTGTGCATTCCCAGAGCTGCCCTGCCTGCGCTCACCACTGGCTGCCCAGTTCCCCAGCCCGAGGAGCCCACACCTGCTAATCACATCCACTGGGCCTGGCTCCTCTGGGAATTCTGCTCCACCAAACACTGCCCCACCCCCCAAAGGGTCTGGAGCAAATCATTAAGTACCAGGTTTCCAGCCCCTGGGGGGTGAGTAGGTGCTAAAAAGAGGCCAAGCTGGATTTGTCAAAAACCAATCAGCTCTCAGGTACAAATATCCCTCTTGGTGCAAAGTCTAGCCTGGTGCTTAGGGGTGTGAGAGGCAGCGGGAGGGGGTGCAGAGCAGGGCTCTGGGAAAGTGCTTGACCCCAGGGCGCCAATTAGTTGCCCGTTTGGCCCTCAAGGCCAGACGGAGCCGTGGGGAGCCAGGGAAAGGCCCAACCATGGAGAAGAGGGAGGGCTGGAGTAATTACCCTGCAAATCACCTACAAACTTGGTTCTCTACCCACTCTGAAGCTTCTGAAACCCAGGGCTTCAGTCTACAGGATCTCCTCGGGTTTGCTCACCTCTTAGAGGCTCTGCTGGGCCCTTTGTTGCGGCAGAACTTTGCAAGCTGCAAAATTCTTCCCTTGCCTTTCTTCTTTTCTTCTACCTAGATGTCCTTTGAGAGGGACCACTGATTTCCAGCCCCAGGGAGGCTCATGGAGCTCACCCTGCCCTCCCTGCCCTGTGGCTTGCTCTCCGGTTCTCCCTCGGCCTCCGTGACCTCAGCTTAGTCTTCCCCAGTGGGTCCACTTCGGCCTGCCTCTGAATGAGGCTCCCCTGCTCCCCTCCTCTTCCCCATTTCTCCAGGATGTCTTCGCTCCCGTGGCCTCAGTCACTGCTGCCACCCCCTCAGGCCTAACCGCAGCCCAGAGCCATCTTTCTCACTTCCTGACCCCATATCTGTCCCATCTTTCTCACTTCCTGACCCCATATCTGTCACCCAGAGGGCGACAGCATTACTGTGGAGAAAGTACCTAGCAGCCCTTCCTGCTGTGCCTTCCATTCAACTTCCCGGAGTGGAAGTCTCAGAACCGTGCTGTCACCTCCTTCTTCTCCCTGCTCTGCAGTGAGCCCCTGGTCCCCTCCCTGGTTTGGCCCTACTCTCCTGAGCCCAGACCCGAGCAGTCCCCTCTGCCCTGGGCCCAGAAGCTGATCCCCACAGCTCCCCTGCTCTGCTCAGTCTTCCCCTTGCTCTACAAGGTCACCACAAAATGCAAGTTTGACTGCAGCCTTCAGCCCTCCCAGGAGAGCTCGGACCCTTTGAATTACTTCCCTGAATAGGATACTTGGCGGTCAGGGAGACGCAGTGTGGCCTGTGATCTTTGCTGCTAAAGAGCCACCTTCCATCAACTGTCACCTCCTTACTGTCTGTCTTACGCAAGTCTACATAACCCCTGGGCCTCAGGTTTCCTCATCTGTGCAATGGGGATGATGTTCATGTCATGCACACGACTGGTAGAGGCTCAGACGAGCTGGGGTGCCCAGTTTTCACTCTCGTGTGTGTGTGTAGCAGGTTCTAGGGATTACGAAGTGATGCAAGGTGAACATGAGCAGCTTAGTTCATTGGGGGAAGGGGAGCCCGATATACTTTATATTAAAACAAATGTGGGTGGTGGGATGGAGTGTGAGTCTCGAAGCTATGTGAAAAACAAGTGCGTTTCCAGCAGCTGTTCCTGATGCCACAGCCGCAGCATTTCGGGGGCTGCCGCCCAGCTCCCCGATACAGTACCCACATTTCTGTGCCCTGGAACTTTCCATGGCGGCAGGAGTCTGCTCTGCCCAGCCGGTGTCAACGAGAAGGGCTGGAGATCGGGGCTGGATGGCGCCTGGGCTCCAGGGCTCCCCGGCAGCTGAGCATCAGCTGTGCACAGTGGTGAGACCACAGCTGTGACTTTCTGGTGTCCCCTGGGATCCTGCCTCCCCCACCCAGAACCTGGCCACACCTGATCCTGCCACAGAGCCCGCCTCTGGGAGATCAGAAGGAAGACAGAAGCCACCCACCACCAGGAGCAACAAGCAAAATGCCTAAGGAGGAAAAGCTGCGGCTCTCCACTGCACCCTCTACTGCAGGATGACACAGGGGCATCCTGCAAAGCTGGGCAGGGGCCGGTGACAGGCAGCCTCGTCCAGCGCATCCCTCCCTCATCGCTCTGTGAAAGCACGCCGCCTTTCCAGCTGCTCTCTCTTCCCATTTGATGTGACGCAGGACCACTCGGTCTCCTGGAGCTGGGGAGAAGGAGGCAGCAGTGGCAGAAGGGCCAGGCCCAGCCCAGTGGCCCTCAGTGCAGGACCAGGCTGCCGCAGAAGGGCACTCTGCACTTGCACACCGGAGGGGGTCCTGACAGCCTGGGGAGGGACCTTCCAGAGGCGATGCCTGCTTCCCCGCTGCCGGTAGGGGTCCTCAAGGAAAGCTCGCAGTTCAGATTAAGTATACCAACTTTTAAATCTTGGTCACTACTTAAAAGAATTTAAAATCATCCTTAGGGGACCTGCGGACCCTGTCTGAGGACTGAATTGAGACCCTGGCTGTAAAGTAAATCAGCCAGAAGCAGCAAGGGATAAACTGATGCCTGTATTTTTTTTTTTAATAATCGTGGTCCTCTGACTTCCGTTAGGGCGAAGAAACACACCTGGGCTCAGTCTGCCCAGGGGAGCAAGGCCTTTTCACTAACTAGCACATTATAGTTGATCATCCCTATACAATATAGGGAAACTGAGGCAGACAAAGGGAGGACCCCCAAAGTCCTTTCCCCAGGCAGCGCCTGAACTGGAAGAGGGAAGCAGTCCTCCCGGGCTTCCTCTGCAAGTCCTCGTGCCCGTCTGGTTCTGGCCGCGTTGCCGCAGGGCTGCTGGCTGCTGGCCGCTGTGGGTGGCTGTGCCCACTGGTTTGTTTTGAGGGTCTGGGGCTGTGGGGTTTGCTGAGCACTGCCAAAGCCCTGGGTGAGCGGTGAGTCATAGACTTCAGAGGGCTCATGTGTTTGTTTAAAACTTTACAAACAGTTTACAGGCAATGGACCATAGTTTACAGGCGAGGAGCTTGCTGCCGAGGGCCCTGGCGGCTGGGGCCGGCCGGCCTGCTGGTCTGGAGGTGTGAGGAGCCGCCTGGAAAGTGGCACTGCTCCTCCTTGCCGGAGGCTCCTCCACCGTGGGCTGCATTGTGAACCCCCAAAAGACAGGGTGAAGCCCTAACCCCAGCTACCTGTGATTTCGACCTTAGCGCAGGATCGCAGTTGAGGCCGTCGCGTGGAGACGAGGCCTTGCTGATGAACAGGACCCCCAAAGCCAGTGGCTCGTGTTCTGGATAGAGGCCACGTGAAGACAGAGACACTCAGGGAGGAGAAGGCCACACCGAGGTGGTGATAGAGCTGGACGCTGGGCTGCCATGAGCCGAGGGGTTGGGAGAACAAGGAAGGATTCTTCTCTGAGGCCTCAGAGAGAGCAGGGTTCTGCCGATGCCTTGATTTTGCACTTCCCAGCTCTGGAGCTGTGACAGAATAGGTTTTATAAGCCTGGGTCTCCTGCCTGGCTTGGTCCACACGAGCAGGAAGTGGCCGGCCAGGTGTATCACTGTCATGTGTGCCCTGTGTCCCCTGCCCAGCATGCTCACTGCCGCGTCTCCCGTTAACAGGAAGGGCAGCAGCAGGGCGGGCTGGCACTGTTTACACACAGAGACCTACTCTGCCCATTCTCCCTCCGGGCCGGCCGTGCTGGCTCTGGTCAGTGGCTGCAGGAGTGGCTTTGTGCGGGGCCAGCTTTTCCTCCAGGATCAGTGACCTTTTGGGTCCGTCCAGATGTGCATGCATCTGGAGGCACACCAGGGAAGTCTGCAGCTGGGAGGAGGTGAGGATGGTGATCTCGCATGGCCATTCTGCATGTCTCAGGGCTGTGCCGTGGCCAAGGCGGCCTCCTGCCACACGCACGCCCAGTCCTCAACAAATCAATCATCTGACAGGGAATCCACATATGCCTGTGTCCACACCCCAGGCTCCTCCGTCGGGTCCAGGCTCGCTCCTGCCCTCCGGCCTCCCTCCCCACCCAACGCTGGCCTGAATGCTGTGGTGGGAGCCTGTCCTGCCGTGCCCTGCCTGAGCTGATGGACAAATGACCGAGTCACAAGCACATCCTCATGGTCATTGGTCCGTCTGTTGGCAAAGGAGCAAAGCGTGTGAACCTAGAGCTGACCAAGGCGACAGCAGTGCCAACACCATCCTCTTGGCCCAGTGCACACAGCACACTCACCCTGGGAACGGGACACTGGTTGCCACCATTTTGTTTTATTGTCATTGTTTCTGCTGAGGGTAGGTTTGCAGATCCAAGAGGCTGCAGGTGAATCTGCATCCGCAGACCACCCAGACCAAGACACAAGCTGTCTGTCCCTGGCCCCCGAGTGCCACCTCTCGGCCCGGTCCATGCAGAAGCAGCCGTCGCCCTGGCCTCTGTCACCCTAGGGGTTTTCTCTCACTAGCTGCCTGGCGTCCTCACTGGTGTGACACCCAGCAGCCCGGGAGACTTGCTGGTCCTTTTGTCGATGGGTTGTATCCCCTTGCATGTGCCTGTCATCTCCCAGGGGATGGCAGACTGGGGAGACCGTGGCTAGTTGGCAGCTGTGCATTTATTAAATGGTGACCTGGGGGGTGGGGTGGGCTGCTGGCTTTCTTGACAAGCTGGCGCGTGTCCAGGAAACAGCTTCAGGTATCTAAGCAAAACAGCGAGCAAGCGAAGTCTTGTTTTGTGGTCTTAAACTCATCCCCAGCCCCACTCAGGACTTTGTCACCTCTTCGGAGGACAGAAGAGCGAATGGACAACCTGGGTATGGGGCTGGGGAGTGGGCGCATCGGTTTGATTGCAGTCCGGCCCCTGCTGTCTGCAGATTCACTGCTGTTTATTTTCTTGAGACACTAAGCAAGCCAGTGAGACCGAGCAGCTCTTAGACAGCCATACGTTTGTACTGGAAAAATATTTTTGTGGGTCAGAAAACTGCACCAAAATGTTTTCACAGGCAAAACACTGCTGTGTGCAGTGCGGTTCTGCGGCCGCCAACACGGCTCAGCAGCAGTGCAGTGGCAGACATGGGTGAAGGGCTTATGGGGTGCCCTGGGCCCTGGCCTGGCAGCTGCAGCGCCCGCAGCATGGGGAGGTGGGGGGGCAATCGGGCTGCAGCCAGGAGGGGAGCAGAGGATGGCATTAAAGGCCCGGAGAAGGCTGGACCCATGATGGGTGCAGAGACTACCAGCGGCACAGACAGGGGCGGGGAGCAGGGGCCAGGCCCTCCACTGGATGGCCCTGGGGCCACACTGCCGCCACCACTCTGGAATTGCATTTCCTGGACATCCCTGCATGCTGGCCGCTCTGCTGAGCTCTGTAGCACGTGGCTCAGATGTATGAGATGATTTGTCCAAGGTCCCCCGCTGCTGAGATGGGGCGTGGTCGGCAGACCTGAAGCTCAGGCCCCTTTGGGATGGGTCAGACTTTATTCTGGGTTTTTCTGCATGAGATCAGCATGTCAGTCAACGGGCTCTGAGTAAGGCAGATTGCCCTTCATAATGCGGGTGGACCTCACCGATCCAGTGGAAGCCTGGATAGAATAAGACCGCCCCCCACCCCCAGCAAGCGGGGATCACTTCTGCAGCAGGCGGCCTCAAACTGCAGCATGGGCTCTTCCTGGGCCTCCAGCCCGATGCATGCCTGTCCTGTGGGTCCGGTTCTCAGAATGCTGACCCACTCCCGAGCAGACTGTAGGAGCAGCGAGGGCCCAGCACGGACTCAGATGATCCCTCCTGGGTGCGCAGCCTGGCCCAGGAGGGGAGTGAAGCCAGGGAGGACAGGAGTGAAGCGGGCCTGGGAAAGGCAGGAGCAGGATAGGAAGTGGATGAGTGGAGGAGACAGGATTCCAGGCCTCTGCCCTGCTCTCATTTGCGCCCATGGTCAAGCCATTTTCCTGGCACATGACTCAGTTTCCCCCTCTGCCAAGGTCTCTGTTTTAGAGGTGGCCAAGAACACCCTACCTTGGGTGTTCCATGACCCCCAGAGGGATAAAGAAGGAAGGAGAGTCATCCTGCCACCAGCCCATCAGGTGTCACTGCTGAGGACGCACCTCAGCCTTCTGCCTGCTGTGGAGATGTGGTCAGAGCCAGGCAGGAGACTCCGGCTTGTGTCCTGCCCCTCCATGCACAGGTGATGCGGCTCTGGGCAACCCCGGGGCAGCTCAGCTTCGGGTCTCATCTGTAGGTGGGCGCTTGTGCTGCTGGTTGGTTGGTTCTCACAGGGAAATGCAGCAGAAGAAAATGCGAGCCTGCTGTGTTCTGTGGCCTAGAAAACCACACTGGTGCTCTTTGCTGAGCTCCCACAATGGGCAGACACAAAGTGTGTGACACTGGCTTCATTTCTTAAGGGGCGCACAAATGTCATCTCCTCAGTCTCACCCCAGGGGAGCTTCTGGAATGGAGGGACTGTTGGAGTGGCAGAACCTGCTGTGAGATAGGATGGTGCTGTCCTTCGTGACCTCAGCCTGCCTCAAGTCACTGTTCCCTGGCGTCCGGGAAATGGGCAGCAGCTGGTGGCATAGGGGAAAATTCCCCCCGGTGGCCACCACCCAGGAGGCATGTGCTCCTTCGGAGAGGTCAGGCGCACAGGGGTCACTTGCAAATCCCACTCCTCTCCTCTCTGCCTACAAAACTAGAAAATGAAACGAAGGCTGTTCTTCCATCACTGCAGGAAACAGATGCCAGTGTAACACAAGGAAGGGCTTTGTGTCTAGCAGTCTTCTCCAAAGCCCACAGCCTGCCTTGGAAGGGGTGGAACTCCTGTTACTGATTTTCATCCATACATGGACCTATTTGTCTGTCTATCCATCCCTGCAACCACCCATCCATGCAACCACCACCCATGCATCCACCCATCCATGCATCCATCTACCCATCCATGCATCCATCCACCCATCCATGCATCCACCCACCCATCCATGCATCCATCCACCCATCCATGCATCCATCCACCCATCCATACATCCATCCACCCATCCATGCATCCATCCACCCATCCATGCATCCATCCACCCATCCATGCATCCATCCACCCATCCATGCATCCATCTGGAAGAGCCAGGAAAAACCTCCGTCTTTGAGGCTTCTGAAACAGCCACCAGCGACTCCTAGACTCGAGGCCATGAGTCCCCTTCAGTCTTCCCCCTCCAGCCACCAGTCTGCGCCCACGCATCACAGCAGTGCAGAAAATGAACACAGTCCAGCGAGGACGTGGGTGGTGACAGGTGACTGCAACTTGGGCACGTCTGGCGCATGGAGGGCAAGGAGAGCTGCTGGGTTCCAGGCAGAGGCAGTGGGGGCAGCGGGAGGGCTGGGCTGGTGGGCTGAGTGTGGGGGAGGAGGAGGAGCTGAGGGCTCCTCGGTGTTGGGCTGAACCCTGAAATATGCCACTGCAGAGATGGTGGCACTCGAGCAGGTGACTGGCAGGAGCGGGGGACAGAGCTTGGGGTGGAGTGGCGGCAGGGGTTCAGGAAGTCGAGGAAGCCTTGTTCTGAGGCTTGGGGGGACAGCGCAGCACAGGCCTCAGTGGGCATGGAGGTCACAGGAGGGGACCGTCACGGGGGGTGGGAAGAGAAGGCTTGGGCGAGTGAAGCTTCCCACACTCAGGGCCCCTGGGCAGGGCAGGGACCTTCCTGCTGCGGCTCTGCTGGGGGTGACCAGGCCAGCCTCACTGCTGGGGGTGACCAGGCCGACTTCACCGGGCCATGCAGCCTCCTGAGGCCTTGTGAGCGTCCGTCCCTGCCACAGTGGGCCGGGGTGGTTTTCTCACACTTCCAGAGGCTGGAAGTTTGAGACCAAGGTGCCGCCAAGGGTGGTTCCTCCTGAGGCCTCCCTCCTTGGCTTGTCGATGCCACCTTCTCTGTGTCCCCACATGCGTGGGTCTGCGTTCCAACCACCTGTTCTCAGAAGACACAGTCCTATGGGTGAGGGTCTACCCAGAGGACCTCGTGTGCCCTTCCTCCCTTCTCTAACAGTCCTCTTTCCAAGCAGAGTCCCATTCCGAGGAACCAGGGGTTCGGACTCTGCCATGTGACTGTCAGGGGACACAGCTCAGCCCTGCTCATGGCATTTTGCAAGGTACAAGGCTTCGTCTCCCCTCCACAACTGGGAAACCGAGTCTTCCAGAGGCAAATGAAGTTTCGCAGCTGTCACTTAGTGCAGGGCTCAGAAGCACCTGCTTCCTCTGAGGCCCAAAGTTCTCCTGCCAGCAGCCCACGCAGCCCAGACAACAGCATGTCCCCTGTCTGTTGTCACAGCCCGTCCCAGTTCCCAGGCGCAGCGCAGCATGGGACACCGACAGCGCCTGGTCCCCAGCCTCGCACCAACCCTGTCGTGTGTCGCCCATCAGTGGTGGCCTTGTGTAATCAAACACCCGAGTCAGACGTCGCAGAATTAACGATCCTCTCCATGGCATAAACACAGCCTAAATCAAGTGCCCGTGAAAGGAGATTGCCTTTTAAATAGGTCCTGACAGTTGTGGAAAATATTATGCCCGAATAGAATCCTTACATATGACAGACATTAATTCTTAGAGAACCCCTAAACGGGTCCTCAGGATCGTTTGTAAGATTTTATTTTATTATGGCCTGGGTGTATTGCAATAAGACTATAATCTTATTGTGCTCTGGCCTCTGTTTTTATAGCTCTGTATAAACAGCAGTTACCATATTAGATGGAGAGATGTTTACAGATGGAGAAATAAAAACACGCCGATTTACTGTGTTGTGGAAACTCGAAACCAGCCCCAGGCAGGGCCTGGGTTTTGTATGTCAGAGGCTCCGTCCTGATGTGAGCAGACAGCTTGAATGGGTAGAGCGGGCTAGGGCCAAGCCTTGGGCTCCTGTGGGTGGGAACCTAGCCTGAGGCTCCAGTGCGCCTACCTGGACCTCCGTCCCATGGCTCAAGACCTGGGCCATCAGAGTACCAGGGTCTCGCAAGGCCAAGTTGGTCTGGTTTTCTGTCCAGTCTTCCAGACAGGGGCCATGGCTGTGGAGCAGGACAGACCTGAGGTGGCCAGGATGATCTTAAAGTCTCAGCAATCCTCCCGCCTCAGCCTCCTGAGCACTGAAGTTACAGGATTGGTCCACCACAGCTGGCTTGTGATTTTCTTTTTTTCTTTTCTTTTTGAGACAGAGTCTCACTGTGTAGTTCAGGATGGTCTTGAATTCAGTATGGTGCCCAGGTTGGCCTTGAACTCTTGATCCTCTAGGCTCAGCCTCCTGAGTGCTGACGGCACAAGCAGTGGGATAAGGAGCATGGTCCTGGAGGGAGAGACCCTGCTAGGAGCATCCACCACAGGAAGGGTCGGAGCACAGTAGGGACCCAGGCTGCAGGAGGAGGAGGAGGACCCAGGGCCGCCCCCTCGGGCAGGGGTCTGTCCTCCCCGCTGCTCGGATGGGAGCCCATGCATCCGGGACAGGGCAAGTCACCCACCAGGGGACATTTGGCAGTGTCTGGAAATATTTTTGATTATACCGCTCTGGGTGGGGAGGGCCAGCGCTCATGGCGTTCGGCGGCTGGAGGCCAGGGCTGCTGCTAAGGTCCCATAGCACAGGACGGCCCCCTGCAACAGACAGTGCCCTGGCTCCAAGGCCACAAGGCCGTGGCTGAGAAGCTCTGCTCTATATCATTGTGGGGATCCGACAGGGACCTCAGGAGCCAGCGCACTTTACAGTCAGAGAAACTGAGGCCCAGGGAGAGCAGAACCCTTAGCTGGGACCACGTGGTGAATCCAGGGCGGAGCCGAGACTCCTCCTTCATGTGCACGTGACCAAGCCAGCTACCCAGCGCACTTCCGAGCCTCCTGATCTCTGCCAGCCCTTTGCCTGTGTAGACATCGATACACAGTGTAGCCAAGGGTTAAGACAGCACGCCGCCTGCAGTCCTGTGTCCGTGTAGACACAGTTGTTGCTGGCTGTGTGGCTGCACATTGGGAACACTTTTCTTTTTTTGATCACCCCACCAGCATCTGGACTGGCCTCAAACCAGAAGTGCCATCTCATCCCGGAGCTGTAAACCGCAGGCTTCCCCGGGCCCGTTCTGACCGCCCAACGCAGCGATCCCTGGCCGGGTTTCCGACCTTCACTCAAGCCACAGTCCTTTCTGCTGGGCCTGGGGCGTAGGGGATGGGTGACGTTTGCAGCTTCTTTAGGAGCAAATAGTTCAATGCAAGATCTTTCATCCCGGGATCCTTGCTGATGGGGGCGCAAGGAGGGGCTCCCAGGTGGGGCTCGGTCTGGCTGTTGCCCACAGCACCGCTTCGGGGGCCTAGAGCAGGGTGCCAGGCCTGGGCTGGAGCTGAAACTGATCAGAAAATTTTACTTTACTCGCATAGGAAACTGATGGCTCCTCTGGAATCTGGGGCAAAGCAAGGTGCTGGGGTGGGCATCTGGCTTCCACGCATCCGTATCAGCCATGCTGGGGAGAGGGCGGCTGCGAGCCCTGGGATTGTGGGGGTCTCCACCCCTGGCATCATGCAGCTGCCTCGCCGGAGAAGCAGCCACATGTGAAAGGGCCACTGCAGTGGGAGGAACATAAGTCACCTGGTGTCCCCAGGCTGGTGACAGAGAAGGCAGGGACAGAGAGGCTGAGCCTGGGTGGCACATGGATTCCGTTTCTTTTCCTTTTAGAATAATTATAGACTCACAAGAAGTTGTAAAAATAGTACAAAGTGGTCCTGTGTGTCGCTCACTGGGCTTCCCCCACCGGCGGCGTCTTAGATAATCCCAGGTCACCTCCCAAACCAGAGCACTGTCTGTCACAATGGACTGTAATTAAGTCCGAGGCAGACTTTTCTTGGATTTCGCTGGTTTTTACACGCATTCATGTGGCTTCGTTTTTCATACATCGTTGTGTACAGTTTCGTGACATTGTATCCCATGTGTCTATATGCCCATAACCGCCACTGTAACCAAGACACGGACGCCTGGCCAGGAGGAAAGTGTGGCCGGGCGCCTCCCATGTAGGCCCCACCCCCGGCCTCTGTCTTGGATCCCCTTGTCGCCTCCCTCCTTCTGTAGTTTGGTCGCCTTGAGTGTTTGGTGCACCAGGCAATGTGGAGCGTAACCCCTGGTGATCCATCCAGGTCAGGGCACCGACGGACAGTCTGCCTTTTTTATTACTGAGCGGTGGCCCATGGGAGGGATATACCACAGCTCGAGCCCGTTCCGTTGGGGTGGTCCACTCGACTCAGTGGGATCACAGATGATCCCCAGCTTTGTGCCGTGAGCGGGAGAAGCACCCCGCGGGGTGCCGTGCGGCAGTGCTGTCCGTACTCATTAACTCAGCGCACCTACGTGGCACCTGCTGGGTGGGGACAATCACACAACTGTGAACATTCTAGGCCACCCCAGCTCCGGGAGCCCAGGCTCAGTGGAGGAGAGAAACATCTAACCAATCAGAACCCATCGAGAAGGCTGCTAGGACAAAGAGCAGGCTTCTGGGAATGAATGCAACTGTGCTCGCTTCGGCTGCTGCAGGAAGTGAACAGGAGGAGGTGAGGTGCTGGCTCTTGGTGGAGGGGAGGGGAATAGAGTACCTGGCCCAGGAACAGCATGTGCAAAGGCCCCAAGGCTGACACAGATGCATGTCTTGGAAGGAGGGACAGGAAGCATGGGGTCCGAGGCAAAGCCAATCAGGGTGGCCAGGAGTGTGCTCCAGTGCCATGGGAGGAGCATTCGATCTTCAAGGCATGGGAAGCCCTGGGGTATCTTAAGCCAGGGAAGGGCATTTTCTGGTTTGTGGTTTTTTGTTTTTGCCTACTCTCCACATGCTTTCTTTACTGTAAATTCCACTAATTTAAAACCAGTTAAAGGAATTTGTAGAGGTACAGTTTCCGGTTTGTGGTTTATAAAGATCACACCTGCTGGGAAGGGATGGTGACTGTGGCCGTCTCATGTAAGGTCTTGGTGCTGGGAGATTGGGCAGCTGGGAGGGCTGCATCCAGGAAGAGGGATGGACGTGAGCAGCGGGTGTGGGTGCTGGCTGCAGGGACCCTGCGAACCACACGTGGCTGCTACAGAGGCTCTTGAGTCGCTCTCACCCTCTGCTCTTCTCCCACAGGTGCAGGGGTGGGGTCTCCTTTGGCTTTGCCTTGCCAGCCTCGAGTAAGGTGCCTGCAGCAAAGTCCAGCTCTGAGGAGCCTCACCTTTCTTCCTTCTCCTGAATTCTCTCGAGAGTCCCTGTCCAGGGGCAGCACATAGGGTGGTGGCAGAGGGGATGCCCTGTGAGGGCGTGGGGTGACCAGGCAGGGCTCTGGGGACAGCTGGTCAGGGCATAGCAGAGGCTGGCAGTCCACGCCAGGGCACTGCTGGGGTGCTTGAGTTTGCTAGAGCTGGGGTGTGAAATGTGAGCCCGTCATTTGCCTTAAGGGTTTGTGGTTCCTGCTGCGTGGGCTTCAGTGCTTTACGAAGCACGTCCTTGGGAAAGCGGGAGAAGGCGCGACTTCGCCGTCTTGGAGGACAGAGGCTTCCCGCAGACGGACTCTTCCTGTTCCTCGCCTGCTTATCTCCTCTTTTGAGGTCAGGCTGCGTCTTTCCTCTGTGTGTTCTTTCGGCACTGTGGGTTCTTTGTCCCGATCCTGGCTCCGAGAACCGGCGTTAAATCTCTAGGCTGCTGGCGCTTTGTACCGAGGAGATCTGGCTGTTTGGGCTTCCGCTGGGCCCTCCACTGATACAGGACGAGGCGGACAGATCCTGTCTGAAGGTTTTTGGGGTTCCCTGGGGTCTCTCTTGGCTGTCCAAGGCTCCCGAACATAGATGGAGCTATTTTATTTATTATTTGGTAACTTACAACTTCCTCAGCGGGGTCTCTCGGGAAGTCATTACGGGCGAATTCAGAGACATTTGCTACGCATCAGACTTTACCTCTGACAACGCAAACCGTTGGATGGGAACTTGCGTCAGTAGCTCTGCTTGGGCCACAAGAGGGACGGGGCGGGGGCAGACGTCCACCGTGAGGCAAGGGGCCACAGGAAAAGGGTGCCCTCGGGGCCTCGCCCTTCTGTGAGAGGTGGCCGGTCTGGCTGTTGTCAGAGAGAGAGGTGGCATAGCCCACAAGAGGGAGGAGCCCTGTGGAGACCCCGCCTGGCTGCCCGAGCCAGCTCTGTTGAATTCCCAGTGTGACCATGAGCTCACCACCTGCAGAGGTTCTGGAACGCAGACACAGCTACAGCATGGACAGGCTCTCCTGGTCTTAGGTCAGTGGCTGGAGACAGCGTTTCAGGGACGCAGAGGCGGTGTGACAGGGTGACAGTGTCCGCGTCCCAGCCTGGCCCTCCCTGTGGCCTCATCTGTGTCATGCACAGGAGCCCAGGCCCATCCTGTGGGGCGGCAGTGATCAGAGGAGACGACACAGGGTGTTGCTGGGTGCCCGGCCCTGGGGACCTGCCAGGATGCAGTGGGTCAGGATTTTATGAGGACCCTGTTTGGTGCACTACAGGTTGGCCTGTGGGGACCCAGGGCTGGGCTCCCTCGGCCTGGCCAGCCTTTGGCCACTTGTAGGGACCCAAATCCTATGTCACAGAGGCTTCCAGAAGTGGCTCAGGGTTATGAGGACATATTATGAGGGGGTGGTCCCCTGCTCCCCCCAGGCCCTTGGTGGCTTGCCACGGGTCTGACCATAAGCCCTCCCATCTGTCACTCCCATGGGCCCGCTCCTTGTTCTGAGACTGCCCGGGAGGCCGAAGGCTCCTGGACCCCAGCCTCAGCTTGGACCAAATTCCTCCTCTAAGATGTTTGTTTGATTTTCCCTCCGCCCTGTAAACACTGAGAGCCGGAGGTCACTGAAGGCACCCTTTACAGAGGAGCGAAGCCGGCTGGAACCTCTGGAGAAGGGCAGAGCTGGGCTCAGGAGTGCGCAGTGACGGGCTAGCTCTGCCCCAGGGTCCCCTTTCAGATGTGTGGCAAACTGGGGCTCCCCCTGGGTTCTGTCCCAGGAGATGGAGCACCGTGCTGGGCAGGCGGGGGCTCCCCTGAACAGGGCCCTGGGTGTTTCCTGCCCTGGGTGCAGTGCGGACTCCTTGCTGGCCCAACAGGGGGGACATCAATGGCTCATTAGCCCCTGTGCTGCTCTACTTGCCGTCCTCCCTGCCAGGGCCTGCCCGACGCCTCATGGAAAGGCCAGGGCAGCAGGAGGACTCGGCTTCTGGCAGAGACTGGCCTTTGGGTCGTAGAGGAGTAAGGAAGACTCACCCTCCCCGACGTGGCCGGTCACTGTCCAACCTGGAGGGAACAGCAAGGCTGTTACACCACAAGCTCTCCGGCCTCTGCAGCTTGCAGACTGCAAATGGGGGCGGGGGGGGGGGGCACTTCCGGCTGACACGGAAACCAAAACAGCTCTGTGGCTGAGCCGGAGAAAGTTTAGTGGCCCAGTTAGACAATCAAGCCAGCCCAACCCTCCCTTTAGCCAAAGTCTAATCCAAAGCCTAGGAAGTCACAGCTGCAAAGGACAGGGAAGACTGCAGCTGGGGACCTGAGGCTGAAGTCAGTGCTCAGGCGCCCAGGGCCTGCACGGTAAGGCCTGCACGAGAGCCACTCTGCCTGTGCCGTCTCCAGCGGACAGTGAGGCTGGGCAGCAGCACATCTGCTTGCAGCGTGGCGTCTGAGGGTTCTAAGCCCATGGCTGAGGGCAGCTGCTCAGAAAAAGCTTCCTTCAGAGCCATCCCCGCGCACTGTCAGTGTCCCGCAGGAGCCCGATGGACACGAACGAAATGAACGTTGTTCCATGTTGTCTCATGTTACGTTCACAGCATCCACTCCACGGGTCATGGATCACGGAGTAACATGGACTTCCAAGTCTTAAGAAATCGATTTTATAAGCTGCCGTACATAGTGACTCCTCTGATGAACCCAGGCCGAGTAAACCAAGAACCTTCTGGGAAGGGTTCTCTGCCCCAGATGCCACTAAGACATCTGGGGGGGGGGGTGTCCTCGTTAACAGGTGGTGAAGAGGTGGAGCCCATCCTTCAAGGGCAAGTCTAAAATTTCAAAACACCAGTGGCAGGAGGAACAGAAGATGCGAGGTGAGGGGAAGCCAGAGAACAGGCGAGGCAGGGTCTAAAGGTGCCAGCTGTCCACTGAACTTCCACGGACAAGCAAAGAGGAAGGGCTCTGGCGATGGGGCCACCCCAGGTGAGGATGCCGAGAACCTTGTGGAAATGACAACGATGTCTCCTACTGCATGATCATAGTTGAGAAAGCACGGCAGGCAGACTGACTCCAGTGTGGAAGAAATTGTACCGTGAGCAAAATGCTACCAGACCCTTCCTCTGCTGCAGGGAAATCCTTCTTTCCAGGAGCAGCCCATCTGCGTGGCCAGCTTCACTGCTGTCTGACGAAACTGCCAGGCACCTCAGTCTTTAGCCACCACTGCCCTGATTCGCGGGCAGCCGTCAGAGCTGAGCCGAAACCCTCCACCAGCCAAAGGATGGCAGCTTGCTGATGGCTCAGATGATCATGAGCATTTTCAAGCAAGCGAGTATTTTTAAAATTAAGGCATGCACACGGTATTGCCATTGCACACTTAATAGGTTTCAGTCTGTTGTAGACGTAACTTCGCCATAAAAGTCAGATAAACATAACTTCGTGAGCTTTGCTTTACCGTGATGTCTGGAACTAATCATGCAGTGTCTCCAAAGCACCCGTGCATGTCCTAGTGTTGCTCTGAGCCTCTGAC
>PVJX010038881.1:0-16043 GCA_004027295.1 Dolichotis patagonum
CTCTATTTGTTTTTAGTTTCAGTCAGTTGAGTATCCTGCTGTTTTCTGAGACTAAGCTATGAGAATACCATGGATAAGATTAGATAAAAAAAAATTGAATTTGGTTGACATTTTAACTTGAGAAGCCCTCAGCAATCGGCCTAATACCTACTGTGCCATTAAGATTCCCTTTTGTGAAGTTAGGCATGAACAGCACTCCTTCGCAATGCTTTGCAGAGGTGGGGCATTTGAGGTGATTAATGCAAATCTTTATTCAACTGACTCCACTGTCATTTTATAATCATTATATTTTGAAATGCAGGTGTCAGTGCTTTTAGAAATTTGAGTACTTATATTCTTGGTTTCTAACACTGACTTTCTCCTTCAAGAAAGCAAACTAAGAGAGGCCAAGGACTCTGAGGGGTTGTGTGACTTAAGTTAGTTTTTATCTTTAAATTTTTTAAAAATGAACTACTGGTTCATGTGATTTATAGGTGAAGCCTTAATGTGACTTACTGTTTATGTGGGCTTTTGTTCTTTGGATTTCATAATGCTAACTGTTCTACTTGGAACCAAGTTTTAATTCAGCTCCCAAAGAAACAGCAGATAATTGTGCTTTACATAGATGGGAAATCTTTCATTAACTGAGTATGCTGTCAACAACACAGAAGCAGGAAGTTTTTTAAAAAGTAAAATATTTATCACCAGGTGTGTTGCTGCACCTCTGTAATTCTGGCACTCGGAGGCTGAGGCAGGAGAATTGTTTGCAAATTTGAGACCAGCCTGGGCTACAAAGTAAGCCTAAGGGCAGCCTGAACTGCATAGCAATACCCTGTCTCAAAAAGAGAGGAAAAAAAAGAAAAAGAAAAAAAATATTTCAAAATGACTAAAATGTGGAAAATGACATTTGTCCTTTAGATTTAACATTCACTTCTAACTTAATAAAAAATAAATCAGATCCCAGATCTCACCCTTCAATACCTTTGTTTCTGTTCTCATTCCCTTTTTAAAAATATTTTTTAAAAGAAAAAATAATAAAAATAGGACGTGAAATTTCAACACAAAATAATAAGAGATTAACAGTGGTTAGTATATTGTGTATTGTTATCTTCAAAGTAGTTGCTCCAATGATAAGACATAGACATCAAAAAAATGATCAAGTAATGAAACCACAAACTTTGTTTTTGATGAACTAATGGAGATTAGTACTATAATTGTTATAACTAATAGTATATCTATTGTAGATTTTGGATATTATTTACTCTGAGTTTTTTATACTAGTGAGACAATATGATGTTTACACATGCAAGTTTGATTGATTTCATTTATGAGTATGGTCTCAAGTTGCATCCATTTACCTATAAAAGCCTCGAGTTTATCTTTCTTTATGGCTGGGTAGTACGCCATTATATAAAAATACCAGATCTTTTTTATCCATTCCTTGGTTGATGGGCATTTAGGTTGTTTCCAAGATTTAGCTATTACAATTTGTACTTCTATAAACATGAGTGCACATGTATCACTGTGGTATTATGTTTTCAGTTCTTCAGGGAAAATACTGAGAAGGAGAATAGCTGGATGGAATGGGACCTCCCATCCTAATTTTTTGAGGTATCTCCACACTAATTTCCAATAGTTTTTTTTAACTTTCATTTCTCCAAAGTTGGTCAGTAGCATTTTCATAGTATTCCTCCTTTTCAATGTGTATATTTACTACAAACTGTTGACATTAAAAGTTTGTGAAATGATACCTTCTTCTTAATCAACTGGAAAGTGTCACTCATCAAGATGTTTTTGTAGATATGTGAGGCAGATAGTGTAGCTTCTCTTGCAGAGATATTTTCCTAGACTTCTAGTGTATCTCCCTAGCCACACATTGTACCAAAGCCAGAATACATTGCTTTTTCCATACATAAACATCTATGATAAAATTTAATTTGTAAATTAGATATGCTAAGTGGTTAATAATAACTAATAATAATCACTTTGAAAATTAATAACACCTCACTTTTTTTGTAAATACATCACTTCTTCATTTCTTTGTCAAAATGTGAGAACTTAACAAACTGTAAGTTTTCTTCTCCTTCTATTGTCCATTTTCTCTAGATTCTATTAGTATGCCTACTTATGTTCCTATCATTTATGTTAGAAGCTTTTTTTCAAATCCTTGGTGATTGTTGCCTATCTATTTTGCATTGGAAATCTGAATGCATAAATTTTGTTTTTCTTCGTATATGTAGTTTTCTCTGAGATGCTCTAGCATTTCCTTAGAAGAATTAGCTTATGTTCAGGGTGATTTCCCATCAGAACTATAAGAAGGGCAATAAACAAGGATACAGTTGCTAATTTTTAGTGTGAAGACTTATTTAACTTGCTGAATTCCATCTGTTTTTAAGAACTCCAACACTTCCTGTCGACAGTCACTAATAAGAGGTTTTTTTTTTTTGTTTAATTCTCTAAGAAACAAATGTCTGTTCTTCTGATGAGGCAATATATTCTCCCTGCTGCTTGGATTTATAAAAAAGATTTGCAAGTCTAAATATCAGGGTTTAAGAAAAAATCTATGTCTTGAATACGGAGTCTTACCCTTGTCTTTCAAAGTGTGTGTTGTCCTCTCAAGGCCTGACTCTTTCAGAGATTCAAAGAGTAAATTAACTTGCTTCCCTTTGCTCTATCCCTGTATATGTACTTAAGTTTCCAGATTTATGCTCTGCTAGGCCAGTGAATTACTTTTTCTGTAGGTAGTTTTGGCTCTTTGATAATTTATTGACATCTTTCTTATAGTTTTCTCTGGTCCTAAAAATGATATGAATAAAATAATGTAAATACAACATTTGAACCATGTATATCTACTTCTAATTCTATAAAAGGAAGTAAGCATTTATGTAAATTTTTCCTGAATTAATCTCTGATAAAATTAAAAGGCAAAAAGCTTTAGGACTGGAAATGTTATCCAGCACCGTGTTTAGGTCTTGGGTCTGAAAACTATAGTTTGAATACGGAAACCTCCACTCATGGCCTTGGGTTTCTATCAGCCTTGGAAGCCTCCTTGTAAAATGACAGTCACCTCCCTTACAATGCTTCTAGGAAAAGTGGATGAATTAATTTATGTAAAACAGTAAATTCCTAAACTATACCAAATGTTTCATGTTGTCCTAAGGAGCTAAAACATTATCTAGATAAGTAATACCTAACTTAGACTCACGATTAATACATTCCACCAAACTCAGATGGGTGCATCTCAAAATTTTACAAAGGGATCTTGTGAAAACACAGACTCTATTCAGTAGATCTGGGATGGAACTTCGTATTTTGTGTTACTAATAAACTGCGATCTGATGTTGATACCATTGGTCTGAAGACAATACCTTGTGCAAAAAGGACTTAGATTTATTTCAATATTGCTTCAGTTGAGCTTCTGTCAGTAACTGAATGGTAGGCAACTGAAAATATGAAATATTTAGTGAACAATTGTGTTGCTTAAGGCTTTGTTGTCAATTAAAATAAGATTCACATTGTTTTGACACCACATGTAGAAGAGGTAAAAATAAAATTTTGAATTTTTCTAACAGTTCCTGCTAATCCTTGCTCCTCCCAAGAAAGAGGTAGACATGGAAGTCCCTGCAGGGCAGATGGGTAGATTGTCACTATGAAAATTGAGTTAGCCAGAACTTTTGATCGTTTTTGTTTTTACTTTCAGTCTTTTTTAAGTGTATCCATAAAGGTAACACAAAACATTTCCTTGCCACTATTTGAAAATTTATGGTAAAAAGAAAATCTGTGAAAACACTTAATAGTTTATGACATTATTACCTACTTTAGTCAGTGAGTATTGAATTATTTATTATTGAACAAATTTGATTTTTTTAAAAAAGTTATCCTTGAAATAAATTGACTTAGTCATATTTAAAAGATGAAGTTATGTTTCAGAGGTTTCATTAATCTTTAAGAAAAAAGAAGACAGAATGGTATCTCTTTCTTTTTCTAACAAATGCATACAACTTAAATTTTCTGTTTTAGGATATTTCAGTCCAAGTTTGTTCCAGGAAGGCCAAGATGACAATTGGTTTGATAATTTTGGCTAATTATTCTTGTGTGCTGTAGGACTCTATGTTGCCTAACTTTTGTTAGCTATTTTTGTGTGTATATATTACATTGGTTTCAGAAAATAAGGAAGTGGGGGACAAAGCAGAAGTTGAGAGAGTAAAGTTGCTGATGGAAGTAGAAATATAGGATTTAGGAGCTATTATATTGGCCTGTCCATAGAAATGATAGCAAATGATTATTGAGGGATTCTTTCTAATTGTAGAAACAAACTTCTCACCAAGAATCAGCCACAGGAACACACCATTGGATTTTACAAATGATTGCATCCTCTATTAGAAGACTTCTTTTATTTTGTTTTATTTTTAAGTTTAGGGGAAGGAGAGATTACAGAGAAGCAATTCAAGTTATACAGGCTAGTCTAAGAAAAAGGTGACATTTTAAATTAAGGGGATACTTGCATTATTTACCTTAAATTATAAAATATTCCAAATGATAATATTTTAAAATAGTAAGTAGTATGAAAATTGTAAGTCCTAGGTATTGAGGATAAAAGGGAAAGGCAGGGAGGAAGATGATTACCTTAAGAGAAACATCAAGGCACCCTAAAAATTAATTTAATTGTTTAATCTCTTATATGAACATTGTACAATATAAATTTTCATGATGATAGAAATTATTCTGTATATGTTCTATATAGAATAGAACTAGTCACATGTGACTTTTATATACTTAATATGTGTCTACGGCAATTGGGAAGCATAATTTTAACTTTTATTTATATTTAATTAATTAATTCAATTTATATTTAAATAACCTCTTAAGATTAGAGGCTACTGTATTGGATAGTGCATTTTTAGAGAAAGTGTCATAGATAGAAGCATGAAAATTTCTTCTTTTTAAGAAAATAAAATTTCATATGTTGATCTTTAAAATGCTTTAGAAGATATAAATACAACTAATATTTCAGTTGTGAAAAATAGAAAGAACAGTTATAAAAAGAATGTGGTAATGAATCGGTGTATGTATTGTTGGAAAATTACTTATTAGAAAGTCATGCTACTTGCTTAATGTCATTAAATACATGTAGTTGTGCATATATTTTTCTCTATGCAGTATGATGAAAGTTAACATTTATACTAAGCTATATAATAAGCTATAGTGGTGACTTTAATATAATTAGAAGATAGATATATGTACTAGAGTCATTCTAGAATATGTGAATATCATACATCAATGAGAGATAATGTATGTTTTCAAAGTATGACATGTGTACATTTATCATTGTCTAACAATAAAGATGAATTCATATTAATTAGATGGTGAAAAGAACAAAGGGAACAACAATGAGAGACTCATTTAAATAACATTCTTTTTTTTGTAGGAAGAATTTATTGAGAGAAAATAAGAGACAGAAGGGGGCATAAAGGAGTTGATCTTAAACAACATTCTCATAATCTCGCAGGAGACAGGATTCTGATTAATGAGAGTATGAAGTGAAGATGAAAGAAAAAATAAAACAATTCTTGAATTTTATATTTTGCATATTTGGAGTTAGGAAGAACCAGAATTGGCAAATTGATGCCTGCTGTCACCAGTTAGAATTTAATTGTTTTGTGTAGTGTTTCAACACTAAAATATACACATTAGCATCTGACATTCTTTGTATTGGTCAGTTTTTCTGACCAGTTTTTTTTGGATGAAATACTTGACACTTGAAGCTTTTATGAGGAGAAGTTTAATTTGGCTGGTGGGTTCCGAGGCTTTGGTCCATGATAGGCTGGCTCCAAGGCAGAAGCATCATGGTGGGGGGTCTTGTGGAGCAGAGCCTGTTAGGTCATGCTGGACGGGAAGCAGAGCAGGGAAGCAAAGCCAGAGAGGAAGGGACCAGGGAGCAGAGACAGTACCAAGGTCAGACCTCCATGAACAAACCAGACACACTCAGAACCGTGCTTTACTAATCCCATCGTGGGTCTCAAGCCAATCAAGCTGACAATAAGGTTTAACATTCTATTAAAGTAAAACAGAGAGAGAGAGAGAGAGAGACAGACAGACAGACAGACAGACACAGACAGACAGATCTTTCTGCAAGGAAGAGGATAAACACTGGAGTTGGATGAAAAATTCAGGTGCATTCTGTTGCTTGCTTTTTTGTGTGAGTTTTGGGTAAGTGATCTAAACTTTCTGATGCTCATTTTCTTTATCTATGAATTAGAGAAAATAAAAACATCCTCTTCAAAGGTTTTGGAAAATGATAAAATAGCACAATGAATATTAGGCATCTAGTATAATGTTTAATACACCAAAGGTTGTGGTCCTTACATGGTAGTTAATAATAACTATTGATGAAAATAGTCATAAATGAAAAGAAACAGAGCATTTCAAGTTCCATGTGGCCTGTTTCAAGAATGGTGATGAATATGTAACAAAAAATGTCATATAAAAAGGAGATCATCCAAATAAAAGTGTATGGAAAAATCCTAAGGGAAACTGGTGAAATTTGTTAATTGAAAGTGAGGAGATTGTAAAAGAATATGTAAAATTTTGTTATGATTTGAACTCTCAGGAAGATGACTGAAATGGAGAAAAAAATCTGCTTTAAAAATTTAATTTTTATGGAAATATAATGAAACCTGAGTTTATGGGAATAGAAATGGAGAAATTATTTGGCTATCGGATATCTAAATGCTTTTAAGGTGTTTTAAGAACAAGACTAAAATAAAGTAAAATCCACTGGGATTACTGAGGTTTTTACATACAAAAGAGATAAACTCCATGAGCAATTTATGGTTGGAGAAAGAAAGAGACAGACCCAGAATTTCAGGCATTATGATTTAGATCTGAAACGACCCTCTAAATTAATACACTGAAAGCTTGGTGTCCAGTGTATTGTCAGGGTATTGGTCTGATGTCAGAAGTGGAGATTTTAGGAAGTGATTGGATCAGAGTGCTCTGATCTCTTCAGTCAGTTAATTCCTCTGTGGGTTCATAGATGATGGCATTACTGAGAGCTGGTGGAACCTTTAGGAGAGGGAGGATGGTTGGAGGAAATAAGCTACTGAGGGCTTGCATTGGAAGGGTATGGCTTATTGCTGACCCTTTTCTTTCACTCTCTCTCTCTCTCTCTCTCTCTCTCTCTCTCTCTCTCTCTCCTTCCTGGTCACCATTAATAAATCAGCTTTGCTCCATCATGGCCTTCTGCCATGATGTACTGTCTCACCACAGACCCAGAAACAATGGAACCAGCCAACCAAGCACTGATACCTCTGAAAGCAATTGCACAAGAAATTCTTCCTCCTTTAAGTTGTATTTTCTGAGGTGTTTTGTCATAGTAACAGACAACACATACAGGTTGCAGTTTGAGTACTTGTCAACAGAAGCATGGTCATGTGTGTAGCAAGACCAGTGTATTCTCTTAATTTGTGTTTAAAGAAGGGGAATATATAGTGGTTAGGGTTAGGGGGATAAAAGTGGCTTTATCCATGTTGGATGGAATGCACCTGTTCATCTCAAGCTAATGTCAGAGATGTCATCCTTGGTGTTGACAGAACGGGGATCCATTTGTAAACTTTCACATACTACCCTGGTGGTTTTGCTTATTGATGGAAAATCAGACCAGGTTTACTTGGGGGCAATCAAGGTGTTTACAACTGAAGTTGACTGCAGTTAAATTAAGCTGAATTCCTACACCTGATCATAAAAAAAGTAATGTAAATGGCAAGAAATCAGAAATCACTAAGTAATTATGTATACTTGGTATTTACTATTTTAAAAGCCCTCTAATTTATCTCTGAAATGTTATCCTAATCATTTTCCTTTTTGATTTCTAATAGGAAAACAGTATGCTTGTAGTACTTTTTTCTTAGATGTTTATTTCTTAAAGTTTTATGTTTTCTTCTTTGCAAAAATTTGTTGCTAAAAATTTAGAAGCCACTTTATTGAAGTATGATTGATGCACACAAAGTTGTGAATGTTTATTGTACATGATATACACTTGGATATGAGTATACACTGATGTTTGTATTTTTGGTTTTTATCTTGATCAACAAATGTAATGGGATCTTCTCTTCCTTGATTTCTTTTCAGCATGTGGCATTGACGATCATTCCTTCCTCCACACTGGCAATTCTTCTTTGCTACATTCTTTTCTTTTTATCTGCTAAGTATAACTTTAAAAAAAAGCTTTTTTCTTTCAGATCACTTTTCTTTACATTCTTCATTACGACTGGCTGATCCTAACCCATGATTTCAAATTTTATTTCTATTCATATTTATCTCAAATCTACATCTTGGCTTAAGGTCTTCCCAGAGCTTTAGCCCTATACCCTGAAATATGGGACATATACAGTTCTGGCTCACAACTCATTTAACATTTTAAAAATTTATTAATGTTTATCACTACATGTTTGCCATACATGATGATTACATTCATAATGGGGAAGTGGCACATCTTCATATTCCATTTCCTTTTGACCTGCATTCCATTCCCTTCCCTCCTCTCTCTCCTCCCCTCATCTTTAATTCATAAATTTAACATTTCTGAAACAATCAATTTTCACTTTTTGGTTGTGACTTCCCTTTATTTATATTCCACTTTTTAAAAAATTAATTAACATTATCAGTATGTTTTAGATATACATAATTGTCACGTTCATTATAGGGAATTTGTATTTGTATATGATATATCTTGATGCTTCTTTTCTCCTACCTTCTCATAAACCACTCTTCCCCTCCTTATTTACAAAAATATGCATTACATTTTTTCCATCTTTTCTCATTTTTTGTTTTCCATTCCTTCCTTTTCCCCTACCCCCTCCCCAGTTCCCTTTCTCATTTGAACATTTTCTTCCTATTTCACAATATCTATTAAACACTTTGGCCCTTATTTATATTTTTCAGTTTCTTACACCAGAGAAACTGAAAGTATAAATGTAATATTTACACGTGTCCAATTTATTTCACTTGAGTGTATCATCTCTATTTACCTGTAAATGTCTCAAATTTAGCCACCTATATGGCTGAGTCATACTCTATTGAATAAAAAAATGCATCTTTATCCATTCATCCATCAGTTGATGGGCATTTGGGCTGTTTCCAAGATTTAGCTATTACCAACTGTGCTGCTATGCACATGGGTGTGCATTTATCATTGTGGTATGATGCTTTTAATTCTTTTGGGAAGATACTCAGAAGGGAATATCTGGGTCAAATGGAACTTCCAGTTTTAGGTTTTTGGGGAATCTCCACACTCACCAACAGTGGAGGAGGGTTCCTTTTTTCCCACAACCCCTCTAGCACTTTTTATTGGTTCATTTCTTGATAATTACCATTCTTCCTGGAGTGAGATGGAATCTCAGCATTGTTTTAATTTGCATCTCTCAAATGACCATTGAGGTTGAACATTTATTGATATATTTATTTAGGATTTATATTTCTTCATCTTTGCAATGTCTATTCATTTCACAAGCCCATTTTTTAATTGAGTTTTTAAATTTGAGGAGTATTTTTTTTACTTCTTTGTATATTCTAGATATTAGTCCTTTATCTGAGGAACAGCTGGCAAAAAATTTTCTCATTCTATGAATTTTCTCTTCACTGTGTTATTGATTTATTTGATGTGCAAGATCTTTTTGATAAGATGAGATCTTAGTTGTTGATTCTTTGAAGTACTTCTCACACACTTTAAGTTTTGTTTATGAAGTCTCTGCCTATCCCTATGTCTTCAATATTTCTACCTATTTTATCTTCCAGTAGATTTAGTGTTTCTGTTTTATCTTCGATTCATTTTGATTTTAGTACTTGCATGCTGATAGACATGGGCCTAGTTTTAGTCTTCAGTATATGGAAAGCCAGTTTTTCTATCCACCACCAATCATTTAAGAGGGTATCTTTCTCCAGTAAATGTGTTTGGCCTCTCTGTCAGAGATAAGGTGACAATATGTTTGTAGTTGTATCTGCATTATCTGACCTGTTTCGCTGATCCCCAGGTCTGTCTTTTTCTTTTCTTTTCTTTTGTCAGTATCTTGCTGATTTTATCACAGTAGCTTTGTAGTGTAATTTCAAGTCAAAGATTGTGATGCCTTCTGCCTTGCCTTTGTTTTACAGGATTAAATTTGCTATTCTAGGTCTCTTCTGTTTCTAAATAAATGTTTAGGAATGTTTTCTCTAGATCTGTGAAGCATGCTAGTGATATTTTGATCAGGATTTTAGATAACAGTTTTGGGAGTATGGCCATTTTCACAATGTTAGTTCTTCATATCTATGACTGTAAGATATTTTTCCATTTTCTGATACCTTCTTTGACTTCCTTTATCAGAGTACTGTAATTTTCAATATATAAGTCTTTTACTTCTTTTGTTAGATTGATTCCTAAGTATTACACTTTTTTTGGATACTATTGTGAAGGGTGTGGTTTCCATAATTTGTCTCTCAGTGAGTTTTTTATGTACAGGAATGCTATTGCTTTTTGAGTTTTGACTTTGTGCTACTGAATTTGGTTATTACATCTAGAAGTCATTTGGTGGAGTGTTTGAAATCTTTTATGTAGAATATCATGTCATATGCAAGTAATGATAGTTTAACTTCTTTCTTTCCTATCCTTATTTCTTTTATTTTTCTCTCTTGTCTAAATGCTCTAATGTTTTATAACTATATTGAGTAGGAGTGATGCTAGTGGACATCCTTGTCTTGTTCCTCATTTTATAGTGAAAGGTTTCAGTTTTTGTACATTTGATATGATGTAAGCTATTGGTTTGTCACAGAAGGCTTTTATCAGATTTAGGTAAAGACCATCTATCCTGATTTTCTGTAGGGTTTTTATCATGAATGAAGGCTGGACTTTATTTTATTTTATTTTTTTGTACCAGGGATCGAACTCACGACCTCGTGCTTGCCAGGCAGGTGCTTAAGCCACTGAGCTAAGTCCCTGGCCCAAGGCTGGACTTTATAAAAAACTTTTTCTACATCTATTGAGATAATCATATGATTTTTGTCTTTGTCTTTATTGATATGGTGTATTATGTTTATTTATTTGCATATGTTAAAATATCTCTGCATTCTTTTTTTTTTTTTTTTGTACCCGGGATCAAACTCAAGGCCTTGCACTTTCCATGCAAGCATTTATGTTGCTGAACTATGTACCTAGCTATCCCTGAATTCTTGAGATGAGTCCTACTTGGTCATGGTGTATAATCTTGTGGATGATTTTCTGCATTTCATTGGATAGTATCTTGTTGAGGATTGTTACATCTGTGTTCATTAGGGAGATTGGAGTGTAGTTCTTTTGTGGTTGGGACTTTATCTGGTTTTGGTATCAGGGTAATATTTGCTTTCAGGAATGAGTTAGGGAAAATTGCTTCTATTTCAATTGCATTAAAGAGTTTGAGGAGTATTGGCATTAGATCTTCTCTGAATGAGAATCCATCAGCATGTATTCATCAAGGGCTGGGTTTTTTTTGTTGATAAGATTATAATTACATTTTCAATTTCAATAACTGATATTGAGTTACTGTGTATTTTTATATCTTCTTGATTCAGCTTTGGTAGTTCATACATTTCTAAGAATCTGTTCATTCTTCTGTGTTGTACATCCTATGCAAGTAAAGATTTCTAAGTAGATATTAATGATCTGATTTTCCACAAGATTTGTAATGATTTCACATTTTCATTCCTCTTGTATGAATTTGAGTTTTTTCTTTCCTTTTTTATGAGATTGGCTAGGGATCTATCAATTTCATTTATTCTTTTAAAAAGGCAACTGTTTGATGCATTAATTTTTTGTATTGTTTTTTCAGTCTCAGTTGCATTAATTTCTGCTTGGTTCTTTATAATTTTCTCCCTTGTACAAGTTTTGGGCTTGGTGAATACTGTTTTTCACCTTTGGATTTTCACTCTATGTATTTATTTTTGAGTGAACTGTGTTTCTTGCATATAACATATTTTTGGATCTTGTTTCTTGATCTGTTATGCTGATCTGTTTCTTTTGATTGGTGAATTGAGGCCATTTACATTGATGGTTATAACTGATAAGTACTGGTTTATCTTTGTCATGTTATTTTCCTACTGTTGGTTTCATGATTTTTCCCTCTGTTTAATTGCTTGCCCTGACTGGTGATTTCTTTCTGATGTTGTTCTTGGAATTGTAGTTATTTTTATTTCTATCTAGAATATCTTTGAGTCCTCTTTGTATGATTGGTTTGGTAATCATGAACATCTTCAGTCATGTAAGTATACTGTTTCTCTATTAATTTTGAAAGATAGGTTTGGTTGGAAGTTGTTTTCTTTTAGGGCTTGAAAGACTTCACTCAAGCTCTTCTTGACTTGAGGGTTTGTACTGAGAAGTTGGCCATGATTCTAGTTGGCTTTCCTTTATATGTGTTTCATTTCTTTTCTCTAACAGCTTTTAATATTTTGTTTGTGTGCTGAATTTGTGGGATCTTGATTTTTGTATGTCTGGTTGTAGATTTATTTTGGTCATGGTTACTTGGAGTTGTGTGTGGTGCACTTATCTGTATGTCAGATTCTGTTCCCATGATTGGGAAATTTTCTGCTATTGTTTCTGCAAATTGTCTTTTTATGTCATTTGTGTTGACTCCTGCTTTATCATTGACTCCTAACAGTCTTATATTTTTTCTCTGCTGCTGCTGAATTGTTATTTCTTGGTCCCTTCCTATTTTTGAGATCTTTCCTTTCATGATTACTAGCTGTGACTCTGTCTTCAGGGTCATAAAGTCTGGCTTCAATTTCATTCAAGTGATTTTTCCAGCTTGTCAATGGAATTTTTTTTTCTTTTTGGTATTAGTAATCAAACTCATGACCTCACGCTTGCTAGGCAGGTACTGTGCCACTGGTCCTAATGGAATTTTTGATTCCAAAGGTATCTCTTTGAATCTGTTTCATGTTTTCTGTTTCTTTCCTATATTGTTCATTCAAGGTTTCCATCATTTTTCTATTGCTCCTCTATTTTTTATCTGTCTACTCTATATATGCTTCATTATGGTTGTCATTTCTTTTTTTAAACTGAGAGGTGATTTTTGATATTTCCTCTATAGCCCATGGATTTGCTCCTTTACCTGAGTTGCTATCATTTTAGGAATTTTAGGTGTGTATTTTCCATTTTCCTCTATGTTGATGTCTGATGGACTTGTTCTGGATGGGCTGGAGGTCTGAGGTTGCATTTCAGTTCTGTGTCTTGTCATTTTCTATTTCAAAAAAATTTTATTTTGTTTTCTGTGTTGATGCTTGTGAGTTTTTATAGAAGGTATCATTGTCATTGAGGTCTCTCTAAAAAAAGTCTTTTTTTCAGGGATGTCTTCTGTGTATAGGAGGTTCTTTGTTTGTGCTGTCCCCAGATCTTATCTTCTCACTTAATAGTGGGATATTGGTATCCATTTGCCTCAGTCCCCAGTCCTTTGACGTTGGACTGTCGTGAAGTTATTACCCCAGTGCTTCCCAGTGTTGTTTCAGAATGAGAAAAACTGATTACAACAGATAAAGTAGTATAATTAATAAAAACAGTAGCATCAGGCAAGTTTAGAAACTGAAAAACTGTGTTAACTATTAGTTTTGTAACTTAGACTGTAGTAGCAAAATCAATATTTGTATAACAGAGCTGATCATTAATTAGGAGTTTATATGCAAACTGTTTCTACTTCATAGAATGGTTTTACTCTGTGGTGGGGAAATTTGTGAAGTATAAAACAAAGATAACTGTGAAGGAAGTAGAAGCAAGGGTGGAGGACAAGGAATTTTCTCACAAGATTTGAGAAACAGAGAGGTGGGTAGAAAGAAAAAAATGAAGGAGTAATCAAGGGATTATTTGAACTTGGTCCCTGGGCTGGGGAATGAGATTAGGTTTTTGTGGCTAGAGTTCTCTCCAGCTGTTTTGAAAAGAAAGAAAAAAAAAAGAAAAAAGGAGAAAAGTTAAGAAAAAAGAAAAGAAAAAGGAAATGAAAGTAAGATAAAAACAAATATATAATAAGATAAAATAAAACCAAATTAAACTAAATTAAATTTGTAGAAGAGGGACTAGCCTCACCCATCTGCTTCTATTCTGTGTCTTTGTCCCTAAACAAAATGTTAGTTCACCTAATTTACCACCTGTTGGCTCAATTTCAGATGTTTTCATCCTGCTAGTCTTATCTGTCTAATGTGTGCACTCTAGTTGGAGTCCTATTGTGTGGCTGGTATTACCTCTGGTTTCCTGGTCCCATTGATGAAGGAGGAGGGAGTCTCCTACACCTGAATTCCTTGAGCAGTGCTGGTTGCTGAGTCTGAGATTCTTCCTGGGCTCCTACCTTTTAAATTTATTAGCAGTGAGAAGTTTGCTATGTACTTAGCTCAGCAACGGGTCCTTTTGTATTGAACTATGGTGATTATTATGACCCCTAGACAATGATCATGTTTTCATACAAGGAACAAAAACTGATTACAACTGATATGACAGCCTTACTAAGATAGTACAATTGGCAATAATAATAGCATCAAGGACAGATTAGAAACTGAAAAGCTGTGGTAACAATTAATTTGGTGCCTTCAACCATAGTAGCAAGATCTACAGTTATATAACACAATCCAACATAAACTAGGAACTTGTATATAGTGCATTTTCCCTTAGTAGAGTGATTTTACTCTGTGTGTTTGTGTGTGTGTGTGTGTGTGAATTTAAGAGGAGTAGGGCACAAAAAAGGTAGATAAATGAAGAGAAAAATAGTAGAAGCAAGACTGCAGGACGAAGAGTGTTAACGCATGCTCTGAGAAACTAGAGAAGAGGACAAGAGATAAAGAATGAAGGAGAAAGCAAAAGAATATTAAAGCAAATCAACATGAAAAGAATATCAAGGCAAATCACATTTCTCTAGGGACAGTATACACTTACATGAATAGAATAAAATTAAGAAATCAGGAAAGATAGTTGAGGAAGGACAAAAATAAGATGATAAAAGCAAAACAAACAATAAAAGTAAAAGCCTAACTGTAAAAAAAAAAAGACAGAAAGAAAGAGAAAAAGGAAAACAAAACAAAGAAGAAAAGTTCCTCTGGTTTTCACTGCTCTGTGGTAGTGTCCATATCAAAGCCTAAATCTGTGGTGGGTAACCCTGCCAAGCCTGCATTAAAATTAGTGTGGGTGTGGAGCTGATCTTGGCCTCTGACTGTGGACACTGGGGACTGAGTCATCAGCCACCAGCTTTCTGAATGTCCCTCAGTGACCTGCCCACATCTCCTCACTCTGCTTGTCTCTGAATTGCTTTACCAGTTGCTGTGGTACTCTCAGACAGAGACAGCCTGAGACTTTTCCCAGTCCCACATACCACTGGCCCCTCTAGGCCCTTGCACAGCCTCCTGTATTCCATTCCAGGTGGCCTATCTCCCTCCTCTCACACCATGGGGCAAGGCAGAGGGAGTGCTGTGTGCCATTTATCTGCCCCTCCGCTAATATGGAGACAGCCCAAGGCTGCTTGGTACTACTTCTCTCTCCTCTCTGGCAGGAGAAGTGCTGACTTTCCACTCATTGCCCTTTTGTTGCCCAACACTGCTTAAATCTCACATCTGTGTCCTTTATTGCACTGGTAGGGGCAGGGCAGAAGGAGTTGTGCTGTTCCTCTCACTATCTTTGACTACTGCTGCAGTACTTAACTTGCTTGTTGCTAGAGGTCTCACCATTATTTTTAAATCAATCAGACAAAAAACTTCTGTTATCTTTGATTCTTCCATTTTGTTTTTCATATACAATCAGTTACCATATTTCATAATTTTTGGAATTTTCTATGAAGCAGTCCTTGAATTATGTGAATGACTACTGTATGGAATTAGCATAGATTAAATCAAATTTAGCAGTGATTACAAGGTCCATTACAACTGCATTCATTCCCTGATTGTAAGCCAGTTGTATAATTGAACAAGATTTGGAAATAAAGCATAGCTAGATTGTTAAAGCAGTGCTGTGCTTTGAATGTGTCCTCAGTGACTCATCAGTTGTAGAGTTGTTGGCCAGCCTATGGTGCTGCTGGGAAGTGGTAAAA